>VMOF01000111.1:217212-234712 GCA_011764245.1 Trialeurodes vaporariorum
CCTAAATTTTCCTTTCAGGCGTATTCTACAAATTCGCTCATTTATGTTCTCATATTCAAAAAGGCTATTTCTTGCTTTTTTCGACACCAGGAATCCAGTTCCCAGCTGCCCTTTATTCTCAGCTGTTCCACTGTAAATTAGACTGAATCCTGGTTTATCGATTTTACCTTCTCCTTGCCATCTTATTTCTTGGATTGCCATTACACCTATTTCGAAATTTTCCATTACACTGGCCACTTCCATCATTTTTCCTGCTTGTTTCATTGTCCGAACATTCCATGTTGCCATTATCAAGTCATTTGCTTTCGTTTTCCGCTTGTTTTTTTTTTCCGTGATCCATTACTCGTAGTTTCATTTTTCCGGGGTTTCTCTGGGTACCGAGGCTTCGTTTGAGGATTCGTAGCAAGGGTTTTTTTTACGTGGTAGGGTTGCTAGCCCTACGCACAACCCTCCTCCTTTACCTGGGCTTGAGACCAGCTAGACATGAACATCTCATCCCTAGGCGGAGTTTTAAAAGTAATTAATTAACAATAAAACTGGGGGGAACAGACGGGGGAAATATCCGGGGGGGGGGTGAAATGTCCTTTAAATTCTGATGTTGCTTTCAACAAGTTTTCGAGTGATTTCAGGATGTAATATGTTTTTATTCTTTGAATTGAATGCAATTTTTGGTTTTCTCTTTCAGACTCTGTCGATTTCCGAAAGTTTTTTTTAGTTCAGTAGATTACACCCCCTTCTTGAAAGATTTTGATGAAACATTAACAATGAAAAAAACTTTAAAACAAACAAAAAATAAAACAAAAACAAATAATGCAACTTTTAAACACGCCCATCAAACCTGTGTAAATTGTGAGGGAAAAGTTAATAGATTATTTAATTAGCTATAAATAACCTCGGGGGAAGTAACTGGGGGGGGGGGGGGATGACCGGGGGGGAAGTGTCCGAGGGGTAAGTGTCCTCGGGGGGGAAGTGTCCGGGGGGAAATTGAGGGGGGGGAATGTCCTCGAGGGGAAATGACCGGGGGAAGTGTCCGGGGGGGGGGGAAATGTCCGTAAACCGGCCATGGTGCCGATCACAACATCGGTCATGGTGTTGTGTTGCTAAAATGTTTACCAGGGAAACTGGATAAACGGAACAGTGTTTGATGGTGGAGTCAAACTGATTTTAATTTTGAACTAGAACCCCGGAAAATATGTAATGCACTCTTGAGCTTATTTAAAGGGCCCGGAGGTTATGTAATGGTCTTCTTTATACTTCTCCAGCCCTTCAAATTTATGTAATGGATTCTTGAGCTTTTGTGGCGCTTGGAGGTTATGTATAGTTGATTTTATTACACTTCTCCAGCCCCTGGAAGTTATTTAATGGATTCTTTGAGCTTTTGTTCGATTGAGCTCGATTCGTTCTCGAGATATCGATTTTTCAAAGGCGCGCGGTCTTGTCAGATCGAACATAAATAAGAGCTGCATTCACTGAAATCCGCGAATTTCAGCTCTCATGGACCATTGAAGCTCTCAAAAGAATCAAATGAGCTTTTTTGAGTTCACATGAAGTTCCTAAAGGGCCCTGAGGAGTGTCGCACCGATTAAGTCTACCCCGGGGGGGCATTGGCCCCAATTCCAGCGTAAGTCTCACGTACAATGTCTAACTGCGGCCGCGAGAGGTCCCATAGGATCTTTTAAGAAACTCGGATGGATCTGAACTTTTTTCAGGAAGTACCTGAAAGCTAAAGCCACCGCCCAGTCTAAACCGCAGTGCAATCCATCGATTCATTCTCGAGATATCGATTTTTCAAAGTCTCGCGGTCTTCTCAGATCGAACATAAATAAGTGCTGGATTCTCTGCGAAATCCGCGAATTTCGACTCTCATGGACCTGGCATGCGCCATCAGAAGTAGCATGTGATTTTTTTGCAATCTTATGAAGTGCCTTAAGGGCCCTGAGAAGTGTTGGACCAATAAAGTCTATCCCGGGGGGGCCTTGGCCCCAATTCCAGTGTAAGTCTCACGTATACAATCTTTAACTGCGGCCGCGAGAGGTCCCAACTAGGAACTTATAATAAACTCGGATGGACCTGAAATTGTTTCAGCAAGTACCAGCAACTTAAAGCAACCGCCCAGTCTAAACCGAATTACAATACATCGGTTCATTATCGAGATATCGATTTTACAAAGGCGAGGGATCCAGTCAGATCGACCTTAGAAGGGCGCTGGAAAGTGGAAATACCAGGAATTCCGTTCCTCGGTTCCTCAGCTCATGCTCGTGGCTGAAAACAACTCTGAAAATTTCAGATCCATCCGAGTTTACTTCATGCCCTCACGGGACTTATCCCGGCCGCAGTTGCACATTTTCTTTCGGAGTCTCGCTAGCTGGTTGGTCGCCCCTCCCCGCCCAAAGTTAATATTTGTTGGGTCGAAACTTAATTAGGCCCCTTCGGGACATCATTGGGACCCGGAAAAACGCTCATTCGATACTAAAGGGCACAAAAGACTGGTCCGTGAGGGGAAAAAATTCCTGGTATTTCCACTCTGAGCGCCCTTCTAAGGTGGATCTGATTTGATCCCTCGCCCCTTTGTAAAATCGATAATGAATCAATGTACTGCAATTCGAATTGCACTGCTCGAAGGCTCTTGTTTTTGACTAAGAACCCTGAAAATTTCAGATCCATCCGCGTTTATTTCATGACCTTACGGGACCTCCCGCGGCCGCAGTTAGACATTTTTTGTCAGAGTTACACTGAAACGGTGCCCCCCCCCCCCCTGGGATAACGATTATCGGTCCAACACTCATCAAGGCCGTTTAGTAACATCATATGAACTCAAAAAAGCTCATTTGATTGTTATGAGAGCTTCAATGGTCTGTCGGAGTTGAAATTCGCGGATTTCAGTGAACCCCGTGCTTTTTTATGTTCGCTTTGACAAGATCGCGCTCCTTTCAAAAATCGATTTCTCAAGAAGGAATCAATGAATTGCACTGCTATTTGATCTGGGTGGTAGCTTTAGCTATCAGGTACTTGCTGAAAAAATGTCAGATCCATTCGAGTTTTTTAAAAAATCCTATGGGACCTCTCGCGGCCGCAGTTAGACATTGTACGTGAGACTTACGCTGGAATTGGGGTCAATGCCCCCCTGGGGTAGACTTAATCGGTGCGACAGTCCTCAGGGCCCTTAAGGAATTTCATGTAAACTCAAAAAAATCACATAAAATGAAAACTAACCCATTGACAAGTGATGACCCACTAATTGCTGACCAAATCATGAAGTTCTTTAACACACTTCAACTGCAGATCTAATGAACGTTAACTATAAGAACTTGAAAACTCAACAAACTTTTAAAAAAATAACTTCATAACTTTAGATTAAGTTAGAAATAAGATTACAATTAAGATTACCTGTATACACACCCATGTATACTTATACTTTAGGTGCCGAATAGCCATAGTTGCTTTGGAGCCTTAATTTTAAGATACTACTAATACTATTATTTTTTCGTTGTTTTCTTTTTGTGTTTTATAATTTTTTGTTTGCTGCTTTTTGTAATTTTTTTGCAGATCTTGATGTTCCCTCCAGAAACTCTCCTTCAAAGCGCGAATGGTTGCATTATATGCTGGGAAACATTCCCGGGCCGGCTGTCAGTCAAGGTGAAATTTTATCACCATACGTACCACCAAATCCTCGAGAGGGTAAGATGTTTAACTGATTTTTCATTTTTATCAAAGCTTATGAAGTCAAATAAGGTAATAAAGAAATTAAATCGAATTCATCTATGTACTTAGAGGCTCCTAAACATTGGTTCGGGGTGAATCTGGGAGCCAATCATTTACCTTATCAATAAATTAATCGTCAAGACTGTCAATATGAGCGATGCTTTTGGTCTAAAATTGTAAAACTCGACTGTGCTATGGTAACCATCGTTAAAATGTCCAATTTTTAAAGTCATTCATGGAAAGTCTTTATTAAACAACGGACACTTTCACGGTAGTTACCATAGCAACAGCCAAGTTTTACGATAATTTTGGACCAATAGCATCACCCATATACAGTCCATGGGTGGATCCAGAGGGGGGGGACGGCGGCATGCCCACCCTTAAGCCAAAAAAAAAAAAAAAAAAAAACAAGCAGCCAGCAGATTTGGTATCGCAGTCTAGCGATACAAAGATAACATGCAGTCAACCAATGTAAGCTGCTTTGACTGCGTTGTTATTCTTGTAATACCGCTTTTCATTAAGTTTCACAGCATATATAGTGTCAATTAAAAAGGAGCTGGGCATAATATCTCGAGAACGGCTCCGGATTTTGAAAAACACTGAAACACGTGTTCAATTACCTTGAGGGGGACATCTTTATGGGGGGATTCCGATTTCGGGGCCATCTCTGGGGGGCCGCAGGGCGGATACCACGTCCCTAAATTCAATACGTCAAAAGGAGACCCCCATTTTTTATTTATTAATCAAAAAGAGGGTGAAATTATCAGACTTTCGTTGCGAATCGAAGTTCAATATCGTTTTTCGTTTTTGATACATCGAAGGTCAAAGTTCGATTTGGACCCATTTTCGAAAAATCATTACTCCTCTTTGAAGAGTCGGAATTTAAAAATCAAGGACACAAAATACTCTAATAAGTAAGCCCTTTGTAGAAAAAAAATTCAATTATAACAAACATTCAGTCAAATTTTGGTTTTGAAGCTCCCAAACCTTGTAGACGTTTTTGGCCCCCAAGGAGGGCCATCTGAAAAATTCTGAGATACGAACCGTATTGATTGATACATTAATCGAAAAGGCGTAACAAACTGAGCATTTCGGCGCAAACCGGAGTTCGATATCGTTTCTCACAATCGCAATCTGTAAAGTGACATTCGATATCTCAAATGAAAAAACGATATCCACCTCCGGTTTGCGCCGAAATGCTGAGTTTGTTACGTCTTTTTGATTGATGTATCACTCAGTAGGGGTCATAACTCGGAATTTTTCAGATGGCCCACCTTGGGGGTCAAAAACGTCTAAAGTTTTGGGAGCTTCAAAACCAAAATTTGACTAAATGTTTGTTATAATTGAATTTTTTTTCTAAAAAGGGCTTACTTTTTAGAGTATTTTGGTGTCCTTGATTTTTAAATTCCGACTCTTCAAAGAGGAGGATTGATTTTGTGAAACCTTCGATGTATCAAAAACGAAAAACGATATTTAACTTCGATTCGCACCAAAAGTCTGATGATTTCACCCTCTTTTTGATTAATAAATAAAATATAGGGTCCCCGTTTAAAGTATTGAATTTAGGGAGGTGGGAGCCCCTTGCGGCCCCCCCCTTCCCCGAGAGAGAGCCCCAAATCGACGACCCCCTAAAAAGATGTCCTGCTCAAAATAATTTAACACGTGTTTCAGCGTTTTTCGGAGTCCGGGGCCGTTCTCGAGATATTCGGCCTGGCCCCTTTTTTTAATTGACACCCTGTATAAATGGTAATCCAGAGCACCTGTACCAGGCATTTATCTTGAGAATGGCTGATGGAAATGTTTTGAATCATGGAAGTCGGATAGGGAATCCATCCTAAATTTGTCATTTATCATGTTATCGATAGCTTTCAATACTTAGCCCTTTGGGGCATATTTGAAGGAAGAGGCTCAATCACATCTATCTCAATTTTTTTTTTTTTTTTTTTTTTTTTTAAAAAAAACTCTTTTCAAGTTATGAGAAAAGCTCTTGTCCTTAAAGTTGAGGCAATTTCCAACATTTTTGCTCCCATGGACATTTACCAAAAAACCTAAATTTTTTTTGAGTTATGGCGAATTTTTGGAAAAAATTTGAATTGGCTTTTGTGCCCACCATGTTGAGAATACTTCAAATACATAACAGATTCTGATCAAATGTATGGATCTATTTTGATTGATGTGCCACTAGTTAGGTACTATCAAGTGAAAAAGTTAGGTATATTTCTGAAAATTAAAAGTTTGGGCAGTCAATGTCTCAGACGATGGAATCGGTCCAATTCTGCCATTAAAGTCCCAACATTTTGTTTTAAAAAAAACATCTTCTTTCTTCTCCTCAAGGTACGTAACATGTTGCACATCGATCGGAAGGTTTCGATATATTTTTTCAGAATCTGTCAAGATTTTTGAGAAATTCTCAACTGGGTGGCCACAGGGGTTGATTCAAAAATCTTCCCAGTCCGCATAACTAAAAAAATCTGGGTGTTTTGGTAAATTTCTATGGGAGTAAAAATGTTGGCGATTGCCTCTGCTATGAGGATATGAACTTTTTTCGTACTTTTAGAAGATGCTTTTTTGCAAAAAACTTGATAAATGTGTGTGAGCTTCTTCTAATATGAACAAGGAGCTGTTGAGGGCTTTTGAAAATATCAAAAATGAAAAAAATTGTGTCAGTTCTGTAACCGATTTTGGTTTCAAAACATTTTTAATCAGCCTTTCTCGAGAAAAATGCTCTGTGCTGGTTCCTTTTATCTATAGTTATCATCGCTGCATTATGTTCTGTATAATTCCATTGGGTATGCAGAGTAAGTGAGAGTGGTGGGTCGAGAATTTCTTTTCTATGTGAAACTTCTGAGCGCTAGCGTTTTTGTTCATTTTCTTTTTTAATTTCTATTAATTTCATGTCTCAAATTATTTTGCATAAATTTATTTCACCAAAAGTATCAGTAAACCTCAAGTAAACTTGTGGCGGCCAATATCCAAAAATGTCTACAAACCTCTCCCTTTTACTACCTTCCTCTTTCCTACCTCGATCTCCTCTCTTTAAAAACTTTTCTTTCAAAATCTGTTTTTTTAACCTTATCTTAGAGATGGATGATTGTGCATGAGATCTCTCAGATTCAACTCACAAACTAGCTGATATCAAAGCAACCAAATCTCCTCCCCTCCCCTCTTGCCACCCTTTCTACTCCTGTGTTTCTTCTAGCCCCCTACCCCTTCAGATTTCAGCCTGAGATTTTATCTGATCTTCATTTTTCCGAATAATTATTACAATCTCTTGGCTGCGCTCAACGCAAACCATTGCATAACTCATAAATTGCAGGCGCATGAAAGTGCAAAAAATTTAATGCCCAAAGTCGTTGATATCCGAAGGACCAAGTCTAATTTTTTGTACCTACCGCACCTTTCTTTTGCTTCCCTTTCTACTTCATCCTCTTGCTATAGTTCACCCACCAAAAAGAAAAACAAATTTGAAAAAAACTCAGAAAAACAACTTGGCGTTGAAATTAGAGGGACAATATTTGAAACTCAGCACGCATGGAGTTTAAAGAGTTTAAAATGTTTCCGGTACCCTGAATAGAACAAGGACCAGTATTACGTGATTTTAAAAATGAAAAAAATGTAATGTAAAAATGTAATGAAAAATCGGCGAGCTGAGTACACGGATGTCTTCGCGCTACCGAGTTTATGGGATTCACAAAATACTGCAATGTGGCAACAATATACTGTGCGCATTTAAACCCATGAAAAATATGAAGCTACTGGGTGTGTAGTGAACTCTTAGGACTTCGATCTTTTGAAAGGTTTAAATGAACAAAATGCAATAATGCCTCACTACACGCTACACCAGTGGTAACACTTTTAGTACTAGCTGCTGCATACAAAAATTATCAGCCGAGTTATGTCAAAATAGATTTGCTTACATTTCTGATCATCTTGATAGCGTTTATTTAAGAAAATATTGCCAATGACATCTTTGCAAAGCGCACTCTATTTGTATGCAACTACGCAGATAAATGAACTCCCATCTATGGTCCATAAAAGTTCTGTGCGTAAGACAGAAATGCGTCCCTCCGCTCATGTAAACAAAGAGCTGTCATCAGCAATCTTTCCTGAAATGACCTAGCTATTTTTTCACCAAAATTTTTGAAGATAAATATACACAAATCCATTGAAAGACAGAGTTCATGGTAGAGTTTGAAGTGAAAATTAATGTAACTTACTTGAAAGACTTGTGTTTTAATGATACCCCAACTAGCATTTCTTACACTCTGATTTTTTTGATTTGACGCAGAATACAGCTGACTACTAATCAAATTTTCTAACAGGAGACTCTCGTTTGAAAAGCCCAATTTTAGAAAACATTGCTAGCAGCAGTTAAATAAAGATACTGACAGCGTTACTACTTCTGTAAAGGCACGAGACAGTTTAAGTGAGATGCAACATGATAAAATCACTCCTCGAAGAACACGCCTTTGAAAACCACCAAGAATTTTAATCATCCTAACCCATTGAAACCAATCAGTATTAACTAGTTGCCATCGGTTATAAAAACCACAACTTTTTAAAATGGCTCTGACGTCTGGTTCAAAAACTTGCAATTAAAAAAGCCTCCCGGCAGGCCGGTAAGACGAAGTAGATTCCATGCTTAGTTAAATCATTTTTTCACAAATTTAAATATAGGTTATCATTTTTGTTGAACTTTTCTCTGAAGAAATGTGTAATCTTTACAATGCAAGTGAGAAATAAAAGCTAGGTTATATAAGTTTTTCACAAATTTCAATAAATAGGTTATGTTATGATTTTCTTTGAATTATTCATTTTTTTTTTTTTTTATCAGCTGTTCAACATTTAAATAAAAATACCCATGAGAAAAAGATTATAGTACCAAGATAGAAAAATGTGTAATCTTTGTAACGCTAATGAGGAATAAATCTGAATAAGAGCAGCTGATAAAACAAGAAAATAAATAAATAACGTACCTAAGCAACAGTGTGCGTGTAACACAAAGAAAGAGCAATTATACCAGTACACCATCCTTGTCTTTCACTTGTAAAATCCCATAAGTAACTAAATAGCTTGTAAAACACGTAAAACACGAGGAAAATTCAAGGAAAAGAGCGTATGAACTATAAACATCCTCCACGATATATACTAAAATTTACGATACAAAAAAACAATTTCTTCATATAAAAACACTGCCAAAAAACCCGAAAAACACATCGCTATAACTCGCTTACAACGCAAAAAACGAAAAAATGACTCGAGTAAAAAAGCTGCGTAACAAAACGGCTAACATAAATTTTCCCGAAAAAAATACTCAAAACAAACACTCCTAAAAATAAACCTCAAAAACTTATTTTACGGCTCAAACACGGCCCATAACGCGAAAACTAACTGTCGGATTTACACCATCTTCGAACTCATCCAAGAATTAAACCCAATGAATAGTTGAGACAAAGGACGGGGCACATTCCTTATGGGAAATGGCCCCTTGCCAAAAGTTGATTTTTTTACATGGATCGACGCCGCTCGTCGAGCTGATCAAAAGTTCTCACGGCACCAAAAAAAGTTACCGTGCCGTTTTCGCGCAATTTAAGCTCAAAGTTGAAAAATAACAATAGGAATCGGCATTAGTACGGAGTGCATTTCTCGGAAAAGGACGGGTGATCGGCGCTTCTATCCCTCCTAAAACAATACCATTGTTCACAGTCGGACCGACCTCACGCATGTATATTGTATAGTGTCCGTTCCTCTCCCTTATACCCTTTCATACATTTTCCTTTTACTCACTGACCGCATTCCCCTCCACCCAAGAGCCTCATCATAGCTCGCTTCATAGGAAAATGTGTGAAAGGGTATAAGGGAGAGGAACGGACACTATACGTGCGTGAGGTCGGTCCGACTGTGAACAATGGTATTGTTTTCCGAGGGATAGAAGCGCCGATCACCCGTCCTTTTCCGAGAAATGCACTCCGTACTAATGCCGATTCCTATTGTTATTTTTCAACTTTGAGCTTAAATTGCGCGAAAACGGCACGGTAACTTTTTTTGGTGCCGTGAGAACTTTTGATCAGCTCGACGAGCGGCGTCGATCTATGTAAAAAAATCAACTTTTGGCAAGGGGCCATTTCCCATAAGGAATGTGCCCCGTCCTTTCAAAAATAAAAACCAAAAATTACGAACAGGATCGTGGGACATAAAAACGGTAAAACTGGCTGAAACACACACACACACACACACACACACACACACACACCCCAACAACACACACACACACACACACATACTTGTACGAGAATATACCTGGGGCCACCGGACCGGCCACATATATCTGGGGTCACGTGGAGATAGCAGCGAGAAAATGGTATACTAGCAGTAAAATATATGAGTATCTGGTCCTTTTTCGAAAACACACCCAGATAAGAAAGTTATGTCAACACACAAAACTTTTATACGAGGGGTCAGGCCCCAAAACTATTCAGAAAAACTCGCGACCCTAGATATGTGTCGATTTTCTTGTGTGTGTAACTGACACACATTTGCGATGTTGTCAATTGTTGTAAGGCCCCAGATCTACAGTAATAATCTTGTTAGCGCATACACACAATTTACATTTTATGGTCCTAATCCTATTTTCACGGTTTCAATAGGAGGGAGTCGAACACAATTGAGGCTAACCGCAAAGGCAGTGTCAAGGTTTATACTCTATTATATGATCCTCTCGATCTTTTAACTATTTTAACAAATGCCGACTGTGGAAAAAAAAAAAAACGGGGGAGGGGGCTGAAGTGACCACTTTTTTTTTCTTCTCTACTCAAGACTCTAGAGTCTACTGAAGAGAAAAGAGCAGTCGGGTAAGAAAGGTGAGGAGCCGATTTTTTTTTTAAAACGCGCGGTATTTAAGGCCTCCGAACACGAGCAAATCTTTTCTCTAATATTCAGAAAGGGACTAGAAGTACGGAATCTGTATTGGAAATCAAACAGACATTCTAAATTCCCGTAAGTTGCGATTGTGATCGATTTTGTAAACCGCCGCACTATGTGGTATTTGACCGAAAAAGTTGGCATAAACTGTTTCTACAGTCCAAATAACTTGAAATTTGGTATTCGGGGGTACTTTTTAACGCTGAATTCAAATTTCACATCAGCTTTTCAAAATTTGAAAATCCAAGATGGCCGCCGACAAATTTTTTGGCTAATCGGTCGACAGCCATCTTGGATTTTCGAATTTTGAAAAACTGATGCAAAATATGAATTCAGCGTTAAAAAGTACCCTAGGATACTGAGTTTCAAGTCATTTGGACGGTGTTGCCAAATTTCCCTCTTGTAGCGATGTAGCCCTTACAACACGTAAAAACGAGAATTTCGTGCAAAAACGCAAAATTCGAACTAATTTTCCCGGAAAAGCCGCATTTTTCCGCAACTTCTGACTTCAAGGCCTATTAGTACGCACTAAGGACTATCATTTCTCATATATATACCCGCGGGATGTGGCAGGATAATTGAACTTAAGTTCTCTTGAAAATCGGAAAATTTACGTTTTTAGCTAAAAACTTTGAAATAGCAAAAAAATATCAAATTCAAATTAAAATTGGATAAAATAGGCATAAACTGATTGTAAATACCTTCAGGAAGACGATCCATGTACAAAAATTTTGTTCTGACTTCATTTGAAACACTTTTTTTTTACTTTGATTATAGTCTCGTGCTGAGGCAAAATTTTAATGGTGGTAAAACTGTTTTTTCCCCCTGGTGGATTCTGGTTAAATTAATCTAGTTTAGACCCGCTAAATACAAGTTTCTAATGCAAAAATCTATGCAGATTCCGAATATCACAACAGTTTTTCCCAATAGCGACTTTTTTTTTTTTTTAGTTTATGCCAGCTTTTTTGGTCAAATACCACATAGTGCGCCGCGCCGCGGCAGCCGTCCTGGCATTTGAAACAATCATGGACTGCTCTGATGTTAAGGACTCTTACTAGACTGATATGACACGATCCATGCCAAAACATTTGACTTTAACCAGTTCTGACCTGTAGAAAATCTTACTCTTTGGATTTTCTATCCTCTCCTGCAGAAAATGCGAAATATTAATTGAATTTGCGTAAAATCTTGGCAAGTTATTAGAGAAAAATATGGATTTCAAAACTAGCGTACCGATGTACCAAGGTTATAGATTGAAGAGGTATGCTCATCTGACTTCGCGCCACGAAGTCAGTAGCGCGCAGTTCAAAATCCAGATCCAAGATGGTCGACAAAAGCAGAAAACATTGTATACTCTTTCCAGAAAACATCGGGCTATTTTCTGCTTTTCTAGAGAGGGAAGCCCAATGTTTTCTGGAAAGAGTATACAATGTTTTCTGCTTTTGTCGGCCATCTTGGATCTGGATTTTGAACTGCGCGCTACTGACTTCGTGGCGCGAAGTCAGATGAGCATACCTCTTTAATCTATAACCTTGCCGATGTACAACAATTTTTACCTTGTTATAATCAAACGCATGGGAGAAATCACTGCAAAACATTAAGGAAGATGGCACTATTATCTGGTGATGAGTATATCGTGGAAATTATTTGTGTCGTAATGAGGACCTGCTTTGGAATGAGTTAGATGTATCGAACTGCACGAGCCGCTCTTTGCTTTTTCATCATCACCAAAAATTTTTTGAAAAGGAAAATGGTTCTCTGAAAATCCTTTTCCTCTTCCATACTTATTATAAGAGCAGTAAGATTTTTGGTGGTCTGTTTTTAAGATAAAAGCTACTTATTCCATTGAAGGACCGATCCCCCAGTTTCCTGGGTTAATGGCGTAGCTGTTCAGGAAAGAATTAATTTTATGGAGAAAGAAATCGATTCCTTCACTTACAATCTTAAACACTTATAACATAATTATTCGCGTTGGCGGCTTTAGAGGAGGAGAGGGGGCTGATGTAAACTGAAGAAGTGGCTTGAATTGTTCTTGATGTTCACGCAAGAAATCAGTAGGTACCTACCTACTATTTCATTCTCATACTGAGTACCGCTTTTCAACACGCGCACACGACCGCATAAGTTTTAAGCCCTTAATCGACTAGTAACCCCCCCCCAAAAGGTCATTACTTTCAAGCCCCCCCCCCCATTTTGACCTCCAAAGCTGCCCATGATTATTGAAAACAACGCAGTAATAATTCGAAGAAATAAATAAATGTAACGACCTTTATTTCGTGGTGATCTAGAACTGGAGTCGGAAAGCGAAGACTCTATTTGCAGTGCTGAGCAGAGAGAATTGCGAGCCCGCGATCAAGGAAAGCTGGAAAAGTTCTAAAACTAAAAGTTCTTTTTTTTTTACAACATGATTTAGACTTTTGACCATCGCATTTTAGAGAGTATGCAGAAAAAAATGGTGTATTAAGTATTTCCTTTCCAGGCTCAGGAGAAATCTGAGAAACAATATGAAATTCTTACTTTTCGAACAACTCTCGTAATTGCAACATCGGCTTCACATAGTTACCTAACTAAGCTAATGTGGAGGTGGAGGTTAATTACGCGTTATTTTGTTGGGTCACCAATCGAGATCTGTCTAGTTAAGGCCATTTCTGGAAAAAGAGCCCCGGGCGCCCTCTTCCTGAAAAATCTGCAGCATAGTGATTGAATAGAGACTTATGTCCGAAGAGTGTATACCTACCTTTTGTTTTATGGCCCTTTTTCCGGAAATGGTTTCAATTACTTCATCTTGTTTATTTCGTCTTGTTTACGTTTTCTTTCGTCTTGAAAAAGTTTGGAGACCTGGAGGTGATAAACATATCGCCACTTTTATTTTTTTTTTTTTTTTTCCAAGTCAGGAAGTGTGATCTGTAATCAATCCGCAACGGTTACAAGACTTTTCGTTTTTTTTCTCCGCCACATTTAGTCTTTGAAAATGCCTCCAATCAGAGCTGCTGTTTTGCGTATAATTAATGGCATTTTTCAATTCACCGATGATTGTACCGGTTGAGAAAAGATTACGCAAGTCAGTTTGATTGTATGACTGTAACGCACGAAAATACTCTAATCTGTAATCTTTTCTCAAACGGTGGCTTCGTCGATGACTTTAAAAAACTTGCGGATATTTTAATTAATTAACGGAGTTTCCGCCGATTGAGAAAAGAATACAGATCAGAGTATTTTCGTGCATTAATTACAGCCATCCACTGAAATGAACTATGTGTAATCTTTTCTCTCCCGGTGGAATCATCAGTGAATTGAAAAATGTTATTAATTATACGCAAAACGGCAGCAAGAAATCAGTATACCTACTATTTTACTTCTCATACTTAATACACGGCTTTTCAACGCGCGCACACAAGTGCATACGTTAAGCCCTTAATCGACTACTAACCCCCCCCCCCCCCCAAAAAGTCATTACTTTCAAGCTTCCCCTTCTAATTTTAACCCCCAAATCTGACCATTGATTAACATTTAAATTTTCTTTCGTCCCTTTCATTTTATCGTGAAATTTTGACTGCTTTGAATTCCGGGGGAGTTCCCCCTCTTCTCCCACCCTCCCCCCTACGGGCGCTCATGCATGCAATTCTTACTTTTTGAACAAATCTTGCAACTGAATTCTCGGCTTCACACAGTTACCTAACTATAAGCTGATTTAAAGGTTAATTACGTTATTTTGTTGGGGCCCAAAACGAGATTTGTTCTGTTGAGGCCCTTTCCGGAAAAAGAGCCCAGAAAACAACGGGTGTGCTCTTCCTGAAAAAATTTGCATAGTATGATTGAATAGAGACTTATGTCTGAAGAGCGTACCTATTGTACCCTTTGTTTTATGGACCCTTTTTTCGGAAATGGTTTCAATTATTTCATCTTTTTGCCGGAAAAAAGTTTGGAGACTAGGAGATGATATGCATACAGCCACCTTCATTTTTTTCCTCTTTTTTTTCAAGTCAGGACGTGCGAAATGCGTAATCAGCCCGCAACGGTCACATGACTTTTCGTCCTTTTTTTTCTCCGCCACATTAAGTCCATTAAAATGCCTCCTATCAATTTTGGTCCTATTGAACAATTAGTCCTATCTTTCTTTTCGTCCTCGACTACGACGTCCGTGCTTTTGTAGTCCACGTTATATTACCTAGGTCTGGACCAAGTCTCCACTCTCCAGTCCTGCAATATTGGTCAAATTTCTTTTTGTCCCGATGAATTAGTCATTTCGTCCAATGCTCTTTTTCGTTCATTTTCGTCCATGCTGGTTTGTTGGTAAAATTTTAGAGAACTATAAACTTCAATTATCAGAGAACGTTTTCAATTGGATCATATATTATTATTCAACTCAGCGAAGTGCTGTATGCATTATAAATAAGAAAAAAAAAAACAATAATCTCAAAAATGTACAAGATTAGGAACAATATTACTTGAAAAATATATTGTCACACTACTTAAATATCTGAATTTACTAAGGTCTTTAAAAAACCTTCGGATTTTGAACATTCGGTTTGGAATAATTGTGGACGCTAAGTATTCCAAAAAAAACATACATTTTTCTAAACTTTTGTGAGGTTCCGGGTAAAAAAAGGGGGGTAGGCTTTTTAGGATCCATCTTTATCGGAAAAAAAGTTTTATTTTGGCCCTAAATATACGCTCCAGAAGTTCTGCACATGTGTTTTGAAACGACTAGCATATGTTTTAAGGGTTGGAGGAGACTTTAAACCCATTTAAACCACGAAAAAGATCGAAATATAGGGGAACGCGCAGTGCACTCAATCGAATCGATAGTATACCTGGGTTTAAACGGAATAATTGCAACGTTACCAGATATCACGCACTAGTACTGAAGGATATCAATCTAGTTAAATGTTTGGGTTCATCTTAAAAGTCTGTTAAAACTTGTGTTATAATAATGACAAATTCCGCCGAAACTGATTCCTACGCATTCCAATCATTTTCTTTTTGGGGCCCATTTGGAATAATGCTGAACTTCGTTTTATTAATTTACAGGGAAACGAACGAAACCGACCGAAAATGAGCATCGGGCAAAACGAACCTTTTTTTTAGGACAAAACACAATTGGACTAAAATTACAGGACAACCGACATACTCTGTACGTCTGGACCTAATAATAATTGAACTAAAAAAAGTTATTCTTACTGATAGCTTCTCTGAGGTCAAAACTAGTATCGATAGACAAACTCTGAAATTGAGAAAGTCAAATTAGATAGTGATCTCCCATGATACCTATGCTTTCTCCTGTCATCTTTGCTCTTAAATGGCGGAGCTACGCAGGTGTCATGGGGGATTTCTATCTATAATAATTTGTCACTCTTTCTACAGAAACACTCGGAGAAAAGCCTCAAATTTGATAGGAATCTCGCTGTAATTGATAAAGACACAACTTGCGCTCGATTTCACGTTCTTCATCAGAAGACCGCACGTCTCGTGCTCTATTTCGATGCAGTTGCGGCCGAAAAACATTGGTCCTTTGCGGGTTTCTGGCGTTCGTTGATGCGCGAGGATTGCGAGGAAACATCACCTCACTGTTGGCAGCCTCAACGCCATTTTATTTACGGGCGCCCGCAAATACATACAGATGGCGCCCAAAAATTAGTCCATTTTGTGATGTTAAGTGGTCAAAGAGGTTTTACTGCCCGCAAACGAGGACCAACATGTTTTGGCCGCTACTGTGTCATTATCAATGATCAGTGGCGTACGCAGGATTTTTTTTGGGAAGGGCTTGAACTGATGAGCGTTTGACTGAAAGTTATTCCCCTCTTCCCCTCCACCCATAAAATCGGAGGTATGGGGGAGGGGGGTCTTTAGCCCCCTTAGCCCCCCTTCCGTACTCCACTGTAAATGATAGTCTCCGATCCATTGATAATCGTCAAAGGTTTGCAAATCATCTAATTATGAAGGAGAATGGTGCGCACCAATCACCGAAAGTTTACTTGGAGGCTCCTTTGAGGATGCAAAATTCACACATCTTATTTAACCAAATAATCCCTCAGCAACAGACCAAGATCGTCATTACAGGTGTGTATTACGAACCGTGCGGAGCACGGGTACGACATACCTGCTAGTTAGTAAGTAAATTTAGATTTTTTTTTGGAATAACTATGCACACACTGCCATTGCCTAGTGCCTGTTTCACTTGATGTTCACTCGCAGTTGACCATAAAAATAATTACTACGCATTAGCTCAATCTGTGTTTTTCGGGGTAGACAGCAACATTTTGGGAAGCGTGAGCTTATGCACCCCTAAACATCCCTCCAACATACTTAGGTAAATATTGGAAAAATTGAAGACTTTTGCGAGAAGTTTGAAAAAATTTCAATTGCTTTAATTTCTTGCCGATGCTTGCTTTAATTCAGTGACCAATGGGGGTGAACAAAGTGGATGCGCTTCATCGCACGATTTTCGGATTTGCATATAAGCTAAGGATACGGGGTTCTATAGATATTGTTCGGCAAATTAGAGAGGGGCGTGAAAAAACGTTAATACTCGTAGATACTAAAAATGAGAGCTATACTAGGAACGTATAGACGGTTTTAGTGCGGAGTCAACGGTTAGCCAACAACCACAACAATGCACTCATCGATCGCAATCGGTTGTGATAAAACTCGCGTAGCGTTCCAAACTATGTCACTCACTCTCCCGTGACCCCCATGTATATCCATCTCTTTCTAGCTTCGAAATTCGTATACAGGACCTTGTTTTACGACATATTATTATCAAAATCACAATAAAATGCCTCGAGAAATTCATTTCTGCCATAAAATTTCACATATAAGTCTCTATTTACGATTTTTGAAATTAGAGTGTGATGGCAGTACAATGTGCATAGGGGTC
>VMOF01000111.1:239712-301930 GCA_011764245.1 Trialeurodes vaporariorum
ACCACTGATCACGGTTTATTCAATAATTGGATCTCTTCCAAAAATATACATTTGCGTTGCGATGTATCGAAATAGCCTGCTTATAAACCTTTGAAGCAGTATCAATTACCAGGCGGTTCAACTGAACCATCAAATAATCGGTCTGTGGGTGACACTTTTTTTTTTTTTTTTTTTTTTTTTTTTTTTTTTTAAGATTACTATCGTTTTACAGCGAGCATACTCAGTAGCGGCTCATGTAATCTGGCAACCATCCTGATCTTCATTTAAACCTATGCCAAAGTATCGATATCTGGGGGGGGGTCAAATGCAGCTCTGAAAGATGGATTGTTGATTTGATTTGAAGTTTCACTCAAATGGCGATACTGCTAAAGTATTTGGATCGTGAAAACGATAGTATTTCATCAAAAGGGGGGGGGGAGGCAATAAAGATCTCGTGGAAATCCGATAAAAAATCGATTATTATGCACATCGATCAATCGAAATCACAACTTATTAAACCTAAGTCTTCACAGTATTCAGTTATTAAACAAGCCGAACGAGAAGGTGACGGGAGAGGAAGTAGCGGAAAGCTAGAATATTTAATTGATAATCACGAAAGTATAATTACGACTGTTGAGGCTGGCATAACAACAACAAAAAATCGGGTCTAATAGGAGTAAGAGAGTGCAAAAAGACAAGGGAAATGACAACAAAAGAAGGAATGAATCGGTCGCTCGTAGTGACAGGAGGAGAGGGAGAGAGGCGGTGAGACCTGAGGTTGGGTCGCCGCCGTCGATCAAATGGCAGGTAGGGACGGGGCCGGCCGAACGTTCGGTGCGAGCTCGCTTACTCCGCTACAGTGTGCCCAAAAACGAATGCACTAACTGTGCTGATCCAACTTTCAAACTTTAATAGTGGCTAAACTTAACATGGAAATTGTTTGGGTCCGTGAGAACTTTTGCTCGGAATGGTCTCTAGAATCGATTTCTGCAAAAAAAGTACACCTTGAGTGGGGTCCACGCGCCATAAGAAATGTGCGATGTCCTTTATTCATAACGGAGACAAATCCTTATCGAAAACTTAGGGTCAATACTCAATACCTAACTCAAAAATTCAAACATTTCAAACGGCGCACTATGGTTCAAAATCGACTCCTGAACGGTCAAAAATACAAAAACATGAATTATCACAAAATGTATCCATCCATCGAATAAAAGACTCCAATAAATAAGGGACAACCCATAAATAAAAACCGAGCCAAATAAACCCATTAAAATCATCTTTAACACCCAGCTAAGATACTAATTTTCCAACTTTGAAAGGATCTAATTTGGACCGCCAAAGATTTTATTTCTGTCCATTGTGCGGCGGACCGAAGAATATTGAAAATCCGATATGGCGCGCGATTCGTTTTTTTCCTAGTTAAAGGATAGGGAGACTTTAGGCGTTGCCGCTCCGTAATATATCGAACGAAGGGAATCCACCGTAAAACGAGACGCGATCATTACGCGCGGAACTCTGACAACGCACGTTTGCGACCAAGCCGAAAATTGTCGATTTTTACGCAGGAAGTTTATGGCCAAAATCGATACAAAACCATAGCAAAAACATGCAGTACTTACTGCATAAAAAAAAAAAAAAAAAAAAAAACGGTTAGAGGAAGAAAAAGATGGGGGAAAGCAAAAGAAAAAGATAGTCTAAGAGTGATTCATGTAACTTTCTAATTATTATCTTGTTTGGGAATGGGGAAACAATAGCAAGGACGGGATCTTCCACTTTTACGAACAAAAATTGAAATGAGGTAGTATAAAAATGAGGAGTAAACGGTTAAAATATGCCTCAAATTGGCTGTGGAGAAGCTTAAATTTTCAAAATTTCCTGGGGGAGGGACCCCCATTGATTGGAATGACTGGGGGTGTCCCCCATACCCCCACTCACGTTACAAAAATGCCCCCCCCCCCTTTGAGACTTTCCTGGATCTGCCCCTGATACAGTCTTAACGATTGATTTATCGATGAAGTAAATGATCATGCCGCCGATCAGATCTGCGATCTGTGTCAGTGTAAGTGCCAGTGAATACCTATTGGAAAACAATGCTAGCGTCCAGATTATACTTGCCTCAAGGGAGCCTTTAAGATCAGAGAACGAACCCAAGAAGTCCCAAAATTCCAGACACCCCGTGAGGAAACAATTTCAATCAAGCATTGAAGTACAACCCAGGAACAAGCTATTTATACAACTACATCATTTAAGCCAGTGGTTCCCAAAATTTTCGGGTTCTGTGGGCGGACTCGCGGACCCCCTACCACCAATACTTCACTCGGAAAAAAGTGAATACATTTTTCTTCTCTTTTTATACCTCCAATTTTTTACATTGGAGTGGCGTGGGAAGGATGAGCTTGAAAGTCCTTCATCTATTTCATTAATTTCTTAATTAATCTCTTCATTAATTATCAGGAATAATAGTTGTGACTGACAATCATAGCTCTTTCACCACATCCAGCAGACGATTCCGGTATACATTTTATAGTCAGAAGTAGAGTTGAAAACGTAGTTTCACACAGGTACGTCGACATAAAAGGAAATAAAAATTCCAGAGCTTTGTAGCCCCTAAGTCTGGGTAATCCTTGTGGATAAGAACAAGAAGTCAGAAATTTGGAAGATTGAATTTTGCGAATGCTTCTTTCAGGGCTGTGTCTGTGTAAATATTAATCAGTTGCTCCTCTTCACGGAGTGTGAGATCCTCTTCTCCATTAATTCTGTAAGAATAAGGGGTTTTAATCCAATTCATTGAGGTATCGGAAGTTGGGAAGTACTCACTGAAGCTTTTCTGCGAGTCGGGCAATTGAGTTGTTATTGACGTCAAGTCCTCTCCTTCGATCTCGTGTTCTGTTGAAAACAGAAAATCCGTCAGCGTTGGAAAACAAAAAATTATTATTTCATGTAAATTTTTGTGATTCTAAATAAAAGATCTTTTTACGTCGTGTTGCAAATAAAATTGCAAAATTAAACAAAAGCTAACGACATGGCAAGTTACTCCTTTCGAGCTCGATAGAAAATGCAACGCCAACGTGTTTTTCGTTTTTTGTTTTTTGTTTTTTTTTGTTTTTTGTTTTTTGTTTACAGGTACTCGGTCACACCGTTTAGTCTTCATGGTTTTTCAGCAGCCACACGGCAGAATATCGTTTAATGAAAAACGTTTGGAGCCAACGTAAGTTCATGCAATTTGGTTGCTCCTCAACTATCCTAACACATTCCTTTGGGTTATAAACTTTCGATTCATATTTATACGCGTGTGAAAGTATGCTCAATGTTTTTCCCCCTTCAAAATTCCGACTTTGCGATTTCATTCCCAAGCCCTCTTTTTCGATCAAGTTCAGGCCCTAATTATCCTTTCAAAAGTCTTTATAGTTTTAGTAACAGCCCATCATGATGGCCTCCATCGAAAGTATTTGCTGCGTCAAGAAAAATGGCCAAACTGTCTAGCTTGTTCTCTTCGGCATCCTCAATGACCTCTGTTAATCGGTGAAGTTGTTCTTGAGTGGATTGTTAATTCTAAAACTGAACTGATGATCCTGTACAGAATTTTGCTCTTCAATTTTTACTTTTGAATGTTTGACGCAACGTCACTCAAAAAGTTTACCTATACTTAAGAGTAAGGGTATCGGATGGTATCAAGACGCTTCATTAGGCGGATTTCCAGCATACATTATCATTATCACTTCAGCCTGCTTCCAGACTGAAGGTATCTGCTCAAATCGATCGACAGCGCTTGATGGTCTGAGATTGAAAAAAAAGGCATCAAAAATTATAATTTACGACGTTTCAAGATTACCTTAAAACTTTTCAGTTACATTTTTAGGTTTAACTTAGGTACTTTTTAAAAGTGTTGTTTGCGATTAAAATTGGCCTTGAAAGTACATAATTGATAAATTTATGAGGAACTTTTTTTTTTTTTTATTTTTGCCAAGTTTTGAAGCGAGCTTAGACCATAGAGCAGCGTTGTAAAGGACCTTATTCAAAATGGGCAAAATTGGCCCATGACGGATTTTCACCGGCTTTTAGTATGTTATAGAGGTACATCTCAGGAGCACGGAGATGGCCAGTTTTTTGCTGAACGCCGCCTGGGAGCGGGGGGGGCAGGGGGTCAAAGTCAGAACCTTCATTCACCCATAACTTTTGAACGAAACAAGATATTGAGATGCGGTTTGCGTGAAAAGATAGAAAATGAAGAGATCTCCATTTTCATATGCATGGTTTTACGTTTTCATTGATTTTTACTCAAAATATGTCAATTTTTCTACTTTTTTTAAAATAAAAAAAATGAATTTTGGACTGTAATGAATAGGGGACAAAACGAATCTGTTCAAATAATTTTCGTGAAGAAAGCTAAAGAAATAAGCTATCAAATGGCGCAAACCGCGTTCCGGGGAAACGTTTCGTTATTGCGCTACAGCGCTTCAAAGTTGATAGGGTCGCGCCCGACGCGCGCCTTGTACACCTATACCGACGCGTCACAGTATGTGTAGCGCCATAAACTCACATAGCAGCGCTTTTCATGATCAATGCTGACTCTTTTTCGCTTCCTTTGCGTAAATAGTGGGTAAAATCGTACCTAAGTACCGTTAAATGAATCCAGTATTAAGTACGTAGTATTTTCTTTTTCTCAATGTCCGGTTGTCCACAGGGGCATAGCATGCCATTTGGCAGCGATTTTTCTTGTCCATTGAAACCCATGTAATAGATCGAATGCAAGAATGTTCACCGAACACCCAGTACTTCGATATTTTTCATAGTTTTAAATGGACGAACTGCAACGTTGCCGAATTGCACGCTATGCCAATGGTTGTCCCCTCTATAAGATGGCGCGTTGGAAACTATGAAATTTACACTTTCGTCTTAAAATAGGAAGGACTCATCCTAAATGTTTACTACCCGGCCTTCTTCCTCTAAAATTCCATGCAGATGGTGGACGATTTCGGCTAACTTCATTCTTATCAACGTAGGTATTATGAGGGCAGGGGATTGTGTGTTAGTTACGATTAATTCAGCGATTTGGAAAAATGAGCATAAGCAGGAGGAAACATAGCACTTTTGAGTAGGGTCAAGAACCGTATCTTATGCATCAATGATTTGGTTTATTTTGTTTATTTCTTCTTCTTCACTTGCGATGCTTCTTCTTTATCCGAAATCCGGGAAAAATCTGTGATGCAGGTTCAGGATCAGTTCGTCCATTTAAAACTATGAAAAATATCGAAGTACTGGGTGTTCGGTGAACATTCTTGCATTCGATCTATTACATGGGTTTCAATGGACAAGAAAAATCGCTGCCAAATGGCATGCTATGCCCCTGTGGACAACCGGACATTGAGAAAAAAGAAAATACTACGTACTTAATACTGGATTCATTTAACGGTACTTAGGTACGATTTTACCCACTATTTACGCAAAGGAAGCGAAAAAGAGTCAGCATTGATCATGAAAAGCGCTGCTATGTGAGTTTATGGCGCTACACATACTGTGACGCGTCGGTATAGGTGTACAAGGCGCGCGTCGGGCGCGACCCTATCAACTTTGAAGCGCTGTAGCGCAATAACGAAACGTTTCCCCGGAACGCGGTTTGCGCCATTTGATAGCTTATTTCTTTAGCTTTCTTCACGAAAATTATTTGAACAGATTCGTTTTGTCCCCTATTCATTACAGTCCAAAATTCATTTTTTTTATTTTAAAAAAAGTAGAAAAATTGACATATTTTGAGTAAAAATCAATGAAAACGTAAAACCATGCATATGAAAATGGAGATCTCTTCATTTTCTATCTTTTCACGCAAACCGCATCTCAATATCTTGTTTCGTTCAAAAGTTATGGGTGAATGAAGGTTCTGACTTTGACCCCCTGCCCCCCCGCTCCCAGGCGGCGTTCAGCAAAAAACTGGCCATCTCCGTGCTCCTGAGATGTACCTCTATAACATACTAAAAGCCGGTGAAAATCCGCCATGGGCCAATTTTGCCCATTTTGAATAAGGTCCTTTGTATAAGTTTCATTATTTCTCGAATTAAGGGCCCTCCTGTGATTTGGTCGAGACCAGGTGCATTTACACCCTGACGCGATGCCTCATTTCCTCTGTAACTTCATCCCGTGTAAAAGTCTTAATTTGAACAGGCTCTGAAGCAAATAATTTTCTCAATTAATTATCAATAAGTATTCAAATGATTTAGCCCATCTGGTGGGTTTGGAGTAAATGCAGGGCAGTACCATTCATGTCACCTTTGACTACTAAGGTGCCAGTTGAGAAATTGTGAGTGCAAAGATTTATTATTGTTTCAAAAAACTTTGAAAAATATCGAAGAGGGTCAAGAAAATTGCCTGAAGCGCGACACACAGAACACGCAGAAAAGAAGAGAGACTGGCATCCACTCACACCCTCGGCTTACTGCACTATACGGCTGCTTTTCTGGAACGTTACAAAGTTGCAATTGTGATTCTAAGCGAGTGAAATCATCTTCAATAGGTTCAGCAACATTATACTGATCGAAGTGGAAACGAGAGCTAGAATTACCTTGAGATTGAAATCTTTGGCTTTGAGCTTGAGTTTCAGCCAAGGTAGTGACAATGCTAGCCAGACGATCAAGTTTTGCATTAAGTTCATCGATGGAGACATTTCCTGAGTTTGGCTGTTGGTTTGGCATGCCAGACTATTCATCAGAGTTGTGAAGATAAAGAATTTCGAATACCGAAAATAACGAATGAAGAGTTTCGAAGACCGAAAAAAGGTAACGAAAACACGTGCAATTCACGGTCGCGATTCGCGATGAGCCGGAGACAAAGGAAATGATAAGAGATAAGAGATATACGATTACTCAACACCGACACGAAAAAGTGAAGAGAATAAAAAAATATGCACTTAATTATGGATAAACGAATGGGTAAACAAAAATACTCGTCGCCATTTTTATATCTGAGGATAAATAAATACCATTAACGAAAGATGATTGAGAAAGAATACTAATAATTGACGAGAGAGTTTTTAAAACGTAGCCAATAGTTTCATAAGAGAAACAAGAGTCAGGTCAACCTAGCGAGGGCTATAGTCCCTGGCTTCACAGTACCAACTTAAGTTGTATTACCAACTTACGACATAACACCCTTAAAAGATGGTCCCCTCAAAATAATCGAACACGTGTTTCAGCGTTTTTCGAAATTCGGAGCCGTTCTCGAGATATTCGGCCTGACTCCTTTTTTAATTGACACCCTTTATACCCAACACATCTCATGCGGTTGAATTTTTTTTTCTATATTTATTAATTGGCCACTATTCTGATAGATGGTGGGCTTGGCGTTTACAAGTGAAATAGCTAAAAGGAATCGCAAAATATTATAAACGAAAAGTCAAAGATTATAAAGATGAGATTCCGATCTACAGTATTTTATTGTATTTAAAAGAAAGTCGTCCTAAGCACTCGGACTTAGGGCATTCGTGGATCATGAGCCACGAGATCCACGATCTGAAAAGAAAAGATTAATAATGACATGAATGTAAATGAGCAAAATAGAAATTTTGGAATTAGCCGAGTGCTTAGTTATTTTTACCCTTGTGAGCCTAAGGTATTTCGGTAACACAAAGGACTAAGGGGGGGTATTTTTGTACCCCAAGGATATTTTCATGCAGCACAGTCAGTATCAATAATTTTGAAACTTTAATGGATGGATTATGTAATTAGTACCCTAAGAGAGTAAATTATGTGAAATTTGAGTAAATTTTTGCTATGTTGCCAAATTTACACCTACTTTAAAAAAATGTCAAAATAAAAAAAATGGAAAAAATGAAATGAGGTACCATATTATTTTTCCATTTTTGATAAATTTCCAATTTTTTTTCAATGATCTGACTTAATATTCTTCATCTACATAAAATTTCCGTAAAATTCACTGTAATAGATGGTTCCAAACTTAAAACTGGCAGGACGAAGGGGGAGAATATTTGTTCCCCAACACTTTAAATTTCTATAATATCGACAAAAATTCATAAAAATTAATGAAATTTGGTGGACGTGTTCTAAGTATCCTAACTTAAAATGTCATGAAGTCCCAAAAAATTTTGAGCAGTTTTGACAAAATGGCGTCAAAAAAACTGGCCTGGGGTACAAATGTACCCCCCTTAGGCTCACAAGGGTTAAGAGAATTTTATGAATGTTTTAAGTTAGAACGAGAAAAGTATTTATTTTCAAGAATGGCAATTGAAAACTATTATTATTATTGAAAAGAAATGTTATTTATCGATTATTTATTAAAGATTAAATAGGGAAAATTTAGATGTTTATTTATAAAAGGGAAAAAGAGAGAATTATTGATTTATTATTAGTTTATTTGATGAAAGAAGGGGAAAAGGCGTAGGTATGACTCTACGCTTTTTTCAATTGATTATTTAATATGAAAACGAGAAAAGATTTATGTAGACGAAGAAGCTTTATATGTTAAAGAAGAGAGAGAGGGCAAGAGTAAAGGTGCAGGGAAGGCACTTCTGCACTTTTCAATATTTACTTACTGGAGAGTTAGAGTTGAGTCAAGTCTTGAGAAAGACTGTTTTGCAAGAAAGACTGTTTTGCATTCAACAAAATAAGACGATTCGCAAGATGCCTCCGACCAACCGTACGACAGTTAGTTATCTCGCGTGCAATTTTTCACGTATCGAGAAGCAAGTAATTAAGATGGGGCTCCACAGGGGATGCCACTAGAAAGGAAATGGTTTGAATTTGCGGAAACTTGAGTTTTCGAGGGAATTTTAAAGGTAATTATATTACAGATAGTATTAATATGAATAGGTGTATGAATGAAACTAAATGCGTTTAAGACGCTTGAAAAGAAAATATAAGGAAAAAAGGTAAACAACAATAATAAATAAAAGTATAAATGAATATATTTAGACGCGAGGGAGCGCGCGCCATCTAGTGGTGCGGGCGGCTGTGCAGTGTGCACCCATAGTCGCGATGGAAAGTTGCGACCGCACCTGAGCTGTTCACCTCGCGCTGTTGCTGCGTGCTCGGCAAGCTTAGTTGACACTTGAAATGTTGCGGTAAGAGGCGCGAACAACAGGCTTTATGATAAAATTTGAGATCGACAACATTCACTTTTCTTCTGCGCATCGATTTGAAGAAAATTAAACTTTTCACCCTTACTTCACAAACGAGTACCGGGAATATCCAATGATCCCGGCTGGAAGTTTTAGCCACGTATTTTAGGCTAAAAAGAAAAAGTTTTGAAGAGGCAATGAGGGCACAACGAAGGTTTCCAAACCATAGACCTTGTAAGTACAGGTCACAACTGAAAGTATTAGACTCTAGTATATCCAAAGTACAGTATAAGTATTTCACCTCAAAGGTTCCTCACAGTCATTGGAAACTGATCAAAAAGTCTTGGGTATAGTTCCTCGACATTTTCAAAAACACCAAACTTCAAACTCCGGATACAGTTTCAGATAGAAACGTGTGTTGCAGAGTTTTTTCGAAATCCAAAGCCCTCCGTCTTCATACGGGAGTTCATTTTTTTTCTCAGATCTGATTTTTGAGTTCGTTAAAAAGTATGAAGAGCCTTTTCAACTCATTCATTTTAAAAGGCTAACTTTTTTTCAATGATCGGTTTCCGGTCAAAGGCAGTGCAAGCGACCACCGTCTTGTGGAGGGTGTTGGAGGCAAGTTGACTCCATTGGAGTGCCCCTATCTTGAACCGTTTTTTGGTGACAAGTAAGGACCGTATATTCTTACGTTGTGAATGAATATTTCTTGTACAAAAGAAAATTGAGTGATTTAGTATTTTTTCCCCCAGGACGGATACAGCTCGATCTTTTTTTTCAACGAGGACTTTTGCAAACAAGTATAATTTGGGGGAGCCATTTGCGGTAAATTTTTTTTTAGTCCCAACTTTTTTAAAATCTACTTCAAGACCTTCTTGTAATGCCACCAATGATGATTATGTAACGTCCAAATCTACAGATGCTTCAGTATAAAATTTCAGAGAAGAATTTTTCATACCTCGACAGGGCAACTTTACAAACATAAGGCTAAATCAGACCAGCCACAAAATCAACCATTTAATTCTCTGTTCATCTCATCTTATAGTTCTGAAATACAACAAACTCTTCATTTTTCTATTTTTCGTCATTATTTTCCCTTATTTTTAGCTGACATTACGCAGACGGCGGACGCTTTTGAGAAATCGCGCTGTATCATAGTAATCGTTCAGTAGAGTAAAGGGTGTTAGTTAAAATAGTTCCCGTTCGCCTTTTAAGCGTGCCAATACAACGTATTTCACGCAATACTTGCAATACGTTGTATTGGCACGCTTATTCCAATGGACTTGAATTTATCACTGATATGTTACACCTAGCATCTGATCACTATGTAAAATTGCGATTTATCGCTGCGATATGCAATATCTTGGTTCTTCTGTGGTACATTTTGTGTTAGAGAAAACTATGAAAATAGTTCCCAGAAAAAATGACACAGGCTATTAGGACCGATTGATTATTTTCATATACTTTTTTGCGCAGCATTAGGCCATGCAAAATTTGTTGACAAAAAAAATGACTGATTTAAAAAGTATTTTTGATATTAACCTGTGGGTTTTCCGCGCCAAAGTGTTCAATTCAATATTGGAGAGCAGCAATGTTGTGACGTAGGACCTTGATGACGTCAGCCAAGTCCTATCTGTTGTTGCAATGTTCTGCGGTTTCTGCAAACAGAGTTACTATTCTCAAGCCGCAGCGCGCTGCGGCGCGGGCAGCGCAGGGGTGTCGGTCATTGTGAGCGTGTATACAGTACAGGGTGTTTCACGTAACCTTCTCACTGTGGTTTTCATGAACGATTGACCAAAAAAAAATCGGGAAAAATTGGTTTTATTCTAATTCGGACCTGAAATTTCAATTAAAAATACTCTCACGACCCAAAATTTGGTTTTTGGGGTTTTCAGGAAGGAAACCCCCCAAATCTCGATATTTTTGAATGGCAACCTCTATCTTGTGATACCTTATTTAAAAGGACTAACATTCTAAGCATTATGGCTTCAATCGCAAGTCGATATCTTGTTTCATGTCCGAGATATCGAAGGTCGAAGTTCGATATTGGACCAATTTTCGAAACTTCAAAACTCCTACCAAAAGAGTCGTAAAACAAAAACCTGCACAAGTGAAATGCTCTATTTGAAGAGTAATTTCAAGAAAAAAATACGAATTCACGATCCGGAAGTTAATACGTTTTTATGCAGTCGAGATATCGCAAGTTAAAATTGAAGGTTGGCAAAAACCGGAAACTAAACTTTGACTTGCGATATCTCGACTGCATAAAAACGTATTGACTTCCGGTTCGCGCTAAAATGCTTGGTTTTTTAAGTGATTACGAATGATGTATCATACGATAGGATCCGTCTTTCACAGGGTCGAAAAAAGGTCCAAATCAAACTTCGATTTTCGATATATCGATCGAGAAAAACGATACCGAACTTTCAATTGCGCCAACATGCACAACTTTTTACGCCTTTTGAATGACGTAATAAAAGGTAGGGATGGCCATTTGAAAATTTTTGAGAAATGGACGTTTTCCCGCCAAAAATATTAAGGTGCCTAAAAGTCGACTTCAGATTTTTTGATTGTAAATTCGTATTTTTGTCCTGAAATGACTCATCAAGTAGGTAGAGCAGGTTTTTGTTTTACGACTCTTTTTGTAGCTAGGAGTTGAGAATTTTCGAAAATTGGTCCAATATCGAACTTCTACCTTCGATATCTCGGACACGAAAAAAGATATCGACTTCCGGTTGAGGCCAAAATTCTTAGAATTTTACGTCTTTTTGAATGAGGTATCACCAGATAGAGGTTGCCATTCAAAAATATCGAGATTTGGGGGGTTTCCCCCTGAAAACTCCCCAATAACCCAATTTTGGGTCGTGACAGTATTTTTAATTGAAACTATAGGTCGGGATTAGAATAAACCACTTTTTCCCGATTTTTTATGGTCAATTGTAAGAGAAAACCATAGTGAGCAGGCTACGTGAAACACCGCGTATACCTACGGACATGCTATTTTGGTGTGCCTGTCGCATACGCCCTTTCTGCGGTAGCTATACTCTCTTATTCAACACCAACCTGTCGCACAGTGCCACAAATATTGATCTAAATGGGATACATTTCTTTCGCCGCGCCCAGGTTCGGACTAAACTTTTACTGGACAATTTATTTTGAGAGAGCGTAAAACTTGGGGGATTCGTCCAGACACCGGGTCCACACTTGAGCATTTCGCGGCACCGCACGGCGCATGAGCATGCGCCCGCATTCTCATGCGGTGTGGGCTCTGCGGCGATTTTTTTTTTTTTTTTTTTTTTTTTCAACGAACAGGCCGCACCAAATGGCGCACGAACACCGCCTCGGTCTGTTCACTCGTGCTCAAGAAATGTTCGTCCGTTTAACCCTTGTGAGCCTAAGGTATTTCGGTAACACAAAGGACTAAGGGGGGGTATTTTTGTACCCCAAGGATATTTTCATGCAGCACAGTCAGTATCAATAATTTTGAAACTTTAATGAATGGATTATGTATTTAGTACCCTAAGAGAGTAATTTATGTGAAATTTGAGTAAATTTTTGCTATGTTACCAAATTTACACCTACTTTTAAAAAAATGTCAAAATAAAAAAAAAATGGAAAAAATGAAATGAGGTACCATATTATTTTTCCATTTTTGATAAATTTCCAATTTTTTTTCAATGATCTGACTTAATATTCTTAATCTACATAAAATTTCCGTAAAATTCACTGTAATAGATGGTTCCAAACTTAAAACTGGCAGGACGAAGGGGGGGGGGGTATATTTGTACCCCAACACTTTAAATTTCTATAATATCGACAAAAATTCATAAAAATTAATGAAATTTGGTAGACGTGTTCTAAGTATCCTAACTTAAAATGTCATGAAGTCCCAAAAAAATTTGAGCAGTTTTGACAAAATGGCGTCAAAAAAACTGGCCTGGGGTACAAATGTACCCCCTTAGGCTCACAAGGGTTAAGGGTTCCAAAGGACAAGGTAGCTTTTGTACAAATCTATCAGAGCCAAGGGTCAAGGAATCCTTGTTTGAGAAATCCAATTGATGATAATAATACACAACCACAATTGAGTAGTATTTTGGTAAAAGGGGGTGTATCAATGGCGTCGCAAAGAAGCTTACTTAGGGGGACCCAAATGTGGACTGTCATACCGCTTTCCCAATTCAGTGGAGCTATTGCAAAGCTTTGCTACAGCCTTATTAATTGTTGATTGTGCGGCGAAACCCTGTGAAAATAACGATAAGCTCTCTAAAAAATCACGAAATTCAATCCCAAACTCAAATAATGCTTTCAAACGCGAGACCGTGATGGCGGTCATTGCCGCCTAAATCTTACGGCAATTGTATGCTTCTTCTTTTTGTGTGGTGTCACAAGAACACCTCGTGAGGATGGAGCGTATTGAGATAAAGAAACCCAACATAATCGGCGGCGACGGCCGCCATTATGGTCTCGCGTTTGAAAGTATTTTATGAATTTGGGAGTGGATTTTGTGATTTTTTAGTTCGCTAATCGTTATTTTTACAGGGTTTTATCAACTATTAATTAGCCTGTAGCAAAAGTTTGCAACAGCTTTATTTATTATAATAATAAGAAAAATCTAGTATCGAGAGAGTTGGAAAAATTCCACAATGATAGGACTGAAAAATTTTTAAAGGGACTTACTGCTACAAAGGACACTGAATATTCATTATGGAAAACTACTAAATACTTAAAAAAACCAGTTGTCCGATCTCATCCAATTAGAAACCCAAATCTGAATAAAGGGTGGGCTAAAACCAATCAAGAGAAAGCTGATTCATTTGCAGACCCCCCTTTAGTCTGTTTTTAGGCCCCTCCCCCCAGATGAAGGCGTAGATCCTAATTTTAACTTTGGTGAAAACATTCAAATAGATACTCCGATTGCAGCCACTACAATCGCTGAAGTAAAAGAAATTATTAAGTACAAAACTAAAGCTAAAAAAACCCCAGGGTTGATCTGATAACAGGCCAGATACTTAAGGAATTGCCTGAAGTAGCATTTCAAAAATTAACTGACATCTTCAATGCAGTACTAAAACTTAGATACTTTCCAGAAGAGTGGAAAAAAGCCGAGATTATAATGATTGCTAAAGCAGGTAAACTACCTGAAACAATAACATCGTATCGACCCATTTCATTACTTCCAATAATTTCGAAAGTTTTTGAACGAATTTATCTAAAAAGAATTATGTCTACCATTGACGAAAACAACCTTCTACCGAACCATCAGTTTGGATTCCGAAAAAAACCCTTCTACTCTCCAACAAGTACATAGGCTAGTTGATAAGATTGAAAGAACACTTGAGAACAAGGAAGTAGCGTCAGTTATATTTCTTGACGTTGCTGCTGCCTTTGACAAGGTATGGCATGAGGGACTCCTCATGAAACTTAAACAAATATTCCCTACTAGCCACTGTCAGCTATTAGAGTCTTATTTAAAAAGAGACTATTCAGGGTTAAAATTGATGATTCATACTCAAATTACAAAGAAATCAATGCCGGAGTCCCCCAAGGCAGTGTTTTGGGCCCGATCTTATACTTATTATTTACCAGAGATATTCCAGTCAGTGAGGATTCACTTACACGGAAAAAAAAACCACCGGTGAATTCGCCCTAATATCGGTGAAATCAACCACTAACAGTGGCTCATATCGATCACCACTAATAGCGGTGAATTTTACCAAGCCTTAGTGTTAGATTTGCCAGGCCGATGTTACCGAGCCTATCGGTTAAAAATACCGAGTTTAACGATTAAATCTACCGAGCTCTCGTTTGAAACAACTGAGGCGTACAGTAATTTCAACCGATTTCTTCATGCGACCGGAGAACTTTTCCGATGTGAGTGATGATAATAACGATAATTTTGGTCCAATATGCCGACTGCATCGGTATTGAATAAATAGAATGCCATTAGAATAAATTAAAAGAAATTTGCGCTCGTTTTAATCGGTTATTTTGTAGTTCTTCTCTCGTTTTTTCAACTTTCGCTACTCAGGAATGGTTGTGAGACACTGGAATATGGGAATACATAGACTGAATATATGAAACGAAATTGTGAAGACGAAAAGTTACCTGACTATCCGGGATTTGAACCCGGGTCCTCGCGGGTGCAAGTCGAGCACCTTACCGATGAGACAAGTCTGCTGCCGCGGGGACGAGGTGAAAATAGCGCATTATAAAGTTACAGCTAATCAGCTTACACTGAGAAAAATGTTACTTTGGCATCGGCAATTCTGGTGGCGATCAAAATAAATTCAGGCGTTGGTCAACATAATTCTGGTAATTGATAGACCTAGTATAACACACCGTAGACATTTTAAAGACGCTCTGGTAATTCTGGTCGTCCGTGAGGAAAGTTAGGTTATGGAAGCCGAGACTTAATATATTACGACATCACACTGTTAGAAATCATTTCTTCACAAATTGAAAGCTTTTAAAATTACTTCTAATAAACACAATAAAAGGGGGGGATTCAAAAGAAATAACGGAAACACATTTTGTTTGGACAAGTACGAAACTGCAAATTAATACCTACTTGTGATTCCGGATTACTTTCAATAGAATCCATCGGCGAACTTTCAACGTCCAAGGGTTTATTCATTTAATGAGCTCATGTCGATCCAACGACGAATTTTTGAACCTGATTTAAGTAAACGATATTCTGTTAAGAACATAATTGATCGCCAAAATCAAGATTCAAGCTAACGTAAAGCAAGTTTCAGTGAACTGAAGTAACGATAAGAGTTGACGAAACCAAAACACGTCTAAAATTTAAGTACGCACATCTCACACTCCCATCACACGTTTGTGAACACTAGTAAATAGTAGGAAATCGAAATTAATCAAGAAGCTTATAACACCACAAACAAAATTAAAAACAACTGATGTGAGATGTGAGAAAGCAGAAGCAGAATACAATAAGGCACAAACTTATAGGCTCTGCTCTGCACAGAGAATCCACGCACGATCACTGTGTTGAATTGAAAGTATTTCCAAGTATAATATCCATTGAAATGAAATACCAAGACACATGTAAGATTCACTACATTAACGCCTAATTATAAACAAGAAAAACATTACAGTTCAATTAAGAATCATTCAAAGCACGAGACGAGACACGAGAGTAAATAAAAACGACAAATAACAAAGCACGGCCGCCAAACTCTAGCTCGCAGTAGAGAAGTGTTACCAACCGTGAAATGTTCGGTGCCATGCTAAACGCACGAGATACCGAAGTGGTAACGAACTGGACTGAAGTGATGGAAGACAGGGTCCGACCCTTGCTGCGGCCGTATATTTTTTAACGTTTCTTTTTTATTTTGTGAATATCTCGTGTTTGCCGCGTTGCTCGGTATTATTGACCGATGAGCTCGGTCATTATTACCAGTTTAGATGTACCATAAAACTCGGTAATTGTCTACCAAGCCAATCCTGGAGTGTCGGTGGCTTTAACCGAGCCCTCGGTTGAATGAACCACAAAGAGTGGTGGCGTTAACCGAGCACGCGTTGAATTTAACCACTAAACAGCTACCCTTAAGCTTAGTAAAATTTGCCGACGGTTTTTTTTTCCGTGTACTGCCACCTTCGCAGATGATACGGCCAAAATGGCGACTGCAAAGACCTCGTCTGAGGCCAACACAAAAATACAACAAGAAATTAACAACTTATCGGTCTGGAGGAAGAAATGGAGGGTTGGTTGCAACACCCTAAAATCAGCTCATGTAATATTTACGTACAAAAAAGTTGGTTATGAGCCGGTTTTTTTGGACGGTCAGCCAATCCCCTTCACTAACAATGCGAAATACCTAGGTTTAAACCTTGATGCCAAATTAAAATGGAAAGTTCATGTCAAAAAGAAAAGAAAAGAGCTCGATTTAAAACTAAGAAAAATGTAGTGGCTACTAGGTAAGAAATCTAAACTTTCAATCAGCAACAAACTTTTATTATATACAACTATCTTAAAACCAGTTTGGTCATATGGGTGCCAACTTTGGGGCTGCGCCACGGAGAGCAACCTGCGACCAATTCAAATATTCCAAAACAAGGTCTTGAGGATCATAACTGATGCTCCTCGATACACCAGGAACGCAGACTTGCATAGATATCTTAAATAGACATAGTCAAGCGAACTATCATGAGAGTTGCTGAAAAGCACGAGCAGTCACTGGGAACTCACACCAATCCCCGAAATAACGTTTTGCTTGACAATGAAGCTGCGACTAGACGCCTCAAGCGCCGAAAAGTGTTTGAGCTGGTATCAGGTCGCTTCCTTATGGGGTAAACGGTTGATGTAACCATTTAAAAACTAAGTTATTTGTTTAGCTAGTAAGAGATTATATTGTAAAAGAAAATAAGTTGTATGATAAATCGATAGATTTAGTTTCAATGTGCTTGTTTAGACTAAGTGTCTATAAATAATAATAATAATAATAATAAAAAAAAAGCTTTATTATGAAGGTAACTAAGAACGGCGATTTCCACTGACCCCCCTCCTCTTTTCCGTCTACCAAGCTAGTAGCTACCCTCCTACTCCTCCCCCTTTCACTCTCCATCCACGCTCATTAAAAGATACAGATTTAAAAATCAAAATTTAGCGACATGAGATAAAGATGAAACTAATTTACTGCACTTTATCCTCGCAGTTTTTTGAACAAAAGAATGAGAATGTTTGTTGACTGAACAAAAAAGTAAATGAACCATGACCCCTTTCTTATGATACATCGTTAGAAAGGGCATTACAAAGTGAGCATTTCGGCGAAAATTGGAAGTCAATATCGTTTTCTGTTTTCGAGTAATCAAAGAATTGATTTGGACTAATTTTCAGAAAATCATTTCTCCTGTTCGAAAAGTTGGAGTTTGAAAAACTACTTGTCCAAAATACTCTAAAAAGCAACTACTTTCCAGAAAAAAATGCAACCATGACAAAATTTTGGTCAAAATTTCGAGTGATACATCGATGTATCAGTGATGTATCCAGTGATACATCGATCGAAAACGCATAAAAAACTGAGGATCTTGACACAAACTGGAGGTCGATATCGGTTTTCAAATTCCAGACATTTTGAAAAACGATATCGACCTCCAGTTTGTGTCAACATCCTCAGTTTTTTACGCGTTTTCGATCGATGTATCACTCAATCAGGGGCCGTCCTTCGGAAATTTTGAGATAGACCCCTGTGGAGGGTAAAAACGTTAAAAATTGTTTGGGGCTCTAAAATAAAATTTTGACCAAATTTTTGTCGCATTGTTGTATTTTCTTCTGGAAAGTAGTTGCTTTCTAGAGTATTTTGGACAAATTGTTTTTCAAATTCCATTCTTGCAAATAGGAATAATGATTTTTTGAAAATGGGTCCAAATCGAACTTTGACCTTCGATATCTCGAAAACGAAAAACAATATTGACCTCCGGTTTTCGCCAAAATACTCAAATTGTTTTGCCCTTACTAGCGATGTTGTATCACAAGATAGGGGTCATGATTTGAAAATTTTGAATTAAGGGCCGAAAACACCCGTAAATTTTTTGGGGGGCTTAGAAAATGGACCCTCTCACGTGAAAGTGCACCCCTAAAAATCTAAGGGTCTTGCAACAGTTGACCGCGCACATTTGACCGCCGCGACACTTGACCGCCGCGACAGATGACCGAGTGCACATATGATCGCGCGACAGTTGATCGCCAAAAAAAAAGAAAATGAAAACAAGCTGGTGCACCCAACACGATTGTGTTGGAAGAGCGTGCCCTGAAACGCAGTAATGTATGACTGAAAGCATACATTTTTCGGCGGCACTGATATCTTAAAACCAAACTAAAAATTTTGAAAATGAGGCTCAGTCAACAACAATACATACAAGGCTGCCAACATTTCTCACTGTGGCTACTAGCACCTGTTCCAGACTAAAAGCTTTGCACTTACTTCCTACACATCTATCTTGTATGAACATTGAAACACATGAAATCTCACCAACCCCTCATTCAGTACGCGTCAGAAAAATAAATGATAACAATACACCAATTAAGTAGCGACCAAACAAAATATACTCCGACCATACTGCATAGAGGATGGGACAAATAAAGTACCTAGATACTTTGATTACGGAACAATATGTTACAACATCACTACAGAACTCTATCACACCTACGTTCAATATCTCCCATTTAACAACCCTAACCTACAATTTACTAACTTCACATACATCTGTCTTGCATGAAGTTTGAAACACACGAAATCTTACAAACCCCCCATTGAGTATGGCACAAAGAGATAAACAGAAACAATCCATCATTTTCTGACCAAACAAAACATACCCGAGGAAATATTTTAGTTTACGAACCGCTAGATTTTCTGACCAATCACACCCTAACCTGATCTAACCTAACCCCACAGGTATATTGGTTGAGGAGGGGATAGCGGTTACAAAATAATACAGAGCTCCCTCAGTAAATAACTCTATTTACAACTATGTTCAGCATCCCCCAGCTACCCTAAGTCTTCAGTCTTCAGTCTTTAATGGCTGAAAAATAAAATAACCCTTGGTGGTTGAATGATAACAGACCCTTGATGGCTGAAAAATAAAATAACTTTGGTGGTTGAATGATTCACGTGTTGTGTTGAATACACGCTGAAGATTTGTTTAATACATAGATCAAACAATCGAAAAGTAATACTCAACGCTTGATTGACCCATTGAGAATAACAAGTAAACAAGTATCGTTCGAATAACAGCTGATCCAGCTGTTATTTTACCAAAATAAAATGGTCCAGCCGACCATTTTTTTCTGCAATTTGGTCGGCAGCCATCTTGGATTTTCAAATTTTGAAAAACTGATGCAAAATTTGAATTCTGCGTTCAAATCTACTGTAGAATACCAAATTTCAAGTCATTTGGACGGGAAGAACAGTTTATGCCAACTTCTATCACCTGTAGTACGCCCCTCAGGGCGGCCTTTTTCGCGAAAGCGCCAACTTTGAGCCCTCATAACTCCGCTTCATAGAATTTCCCCAGCATGCGGTTTGAACCATTTTTTTAGCAAATTGCGTCTACTTTTACTATGGAAAAAGTTTGTGATGATTCGTGCGTTGCCAAACTTCCATGATTAAAAAAACGGAAAACCCGATTTCAAAAAAATCAAAAAAGCTTCGATAAATCGATTAAAAATTAAAATAAGGCAAATATCATACACATCAATCGAAAGGCCTTTAAACGATCTATCTTTTCGCACAAAGTACATCATCATATCTTTATTCGTTCAAAAGTTATGGGCGTTTGAAGTGTCTAACTTTGGCCCCCCCTCCCTCCCTTTCCCTTCGTCCAAAATCAAAAAATAGGCCAGATTCGGAACGCTGATTTAATCTTCTATCATCCCTGAAAGTATTTCACATTTGACTCTCAGGGGTAAAAAGGCCCATTTTGGGTAATGTCCTTTCGGGCGATACCTCTTAGAAAGTCCATAGTTGGGCGGTTTTCGAAATCCTCACACACTTTCTTTAAATTTTCGGTAAGAGCCGCGTATTTCCGTGACGGTTTGTAAGTATTCTTTCCTGCCAATTAAAATAGCCTCAAATTTTAATTTGTTTAGATTCTCTTCTTTCTGGAAGACGGCAATTAATTTCCATATGGATGGGTGAACCGCAGCTGAGACTGCATTGATAGTGTTGTGGTAACCTTCTATTGAATTATTCGTCCTCGCGAGATCCTCGATGACACTGTCATAAATGCTCCACTTTTTTATAGGATATAAAGGTTACCTTCTCCGACCGCGGCGGTCTAGCCTCCCAATCCACGTATCTTCAAAATAGTTGATCAGTTTTGTTAACTTCGCTTCATTTTGAGTAAAAAATTCTGTTTCAAGAAGGGTGTCAAACCCTTCTTGTACAGACTCAGAAGGCATGAAGGCTAATGCAGCGAGTTGTCTCAGTTTAAGGGCGAAAGCTAGGTCTTCCGCATATTCATTTTGCAGACTGCACCCTTGGACATGTTTCCAGATGTTTTGGGATAAGTGAAAAAAACAACCTCGTACTTGACATTCGGGAAAAGTTTCTCTGAGGGCATTTTCCACGGCCTTTTCGAAGTCAATCATCACAGTCTTTAGATTTAAAGTTGGTTTAAGATTCTTAATGGTGGCAAACATCTTTAAATATAAAGGGGTTTTTGTCGACTCACATCACATTGCCATCCAATTTCTGTTTTTTTCCTACCATTCTTTATTTATTCTCATTATTATTATTATTATTTTTTTTCGGCGATCATCTGTTGCCGCGGTCAAATGTCGCCGCGGTCAAACGTCACCGCGGTCAAATGTGCGCGATCAACTGTCGCGCGGTCAAATGTCTGCGGTCAACTGTCGTAGAACAATTTAAATTATACAAACAAGAATACGCTGATGTAGTTAAATCATTTCATGTAAATAATGTGCAATTGAACAACCTAACTGATAAAAATCCTAATGGTCTTTTCATAATGTGAATAAAAATGCTAAAAGTCTTAGAAATAAAACCGAATTACTCAATGATTACTTAACGATGGAGAAGTTTTGTATGCATTTTAGAACACTGGCTCAAACACGCAGACATTTCTCAGTCAAATTTTCATCCTATCAATGTAATGCAAGCTACCAAACCGAGTAATTTTGATGATCTCTGTAGTGAAAAGACAAGAGAAACTAGAGCATGCATTACTGATCTAAGAAGATATAAAGTAATTGTCATCTGTTTATATCACAGCCAGTGCCGATAAGACAAGTGTTTTTTGTTTTTTTAACATGCAGTAAGTACTGCATGTTTTTGCTATGGTTTTGTATCGATTTTGGCCATAAACTTCCTGCATAAAAATCGACAATTTTCGGCTTGGTCGCAAACGTGCGTTGTCAGATTTCCGCGCGTAATGATCGCGTCTCGTTTTACGGTGGATTCCCTTCGTTCGATATATTGCGGAGCGGTAACGCCAAAAGTCTCCCTATCCTTTAACTAGGAAAAAAACGAATCGCGCGCCATATCGGATTTTTGATATTCTTCGATCCGCCGCACAATGGACAGAAATAAAATCTTTGGCGGTCCAAATTCGATCTGTTCAAAGTTGAAAAACTAGTATTTTAGCCGGGTACTATAGTTGATTTTAAGGGATTTATTTGGCTCGGTTTTATATACCTTGCTTGTCCCATTCTTATCGGAGAATATCATTTGATGGATCGACAATTCTTGTGATATCTCATGTCTTTGTATTTTTGACCACTTAGGACTCGATTTGGATCCATAGTGCGCCGTTTGAAATGTTCGAATGTTTGAGTTAGGTTTTGACTAACTATTGACCCTAAGTTTTTCATAAGGATTTGTCTCCGTTATAAATAAATGTGGTAGTTTCATTATTTTGTCTGTGATTATCAACGAGCTATATCTAGTTCGGAAACTTTGGTAAACATGCGAAACCGCCTCGGAGATTTTAAGGTTAGCGATTTGTAAAAACAAACCGAAGTTCCCTATCTACGCAATGTATTTTTGCGTGTTTTCGAACTGTATCAGACTTTAAAATTAGAATTTCTTTATGAACTGTGCGTGTTTTCTGTCAATCAAAGCTTTAATTTCAGTTTCTACTGATTGAAACACTCAAGTTCTTCAAAGCTTCCATTTAATTTGCCAGATTCTACAGTGCGTGTTATTGCCTCGTAATGCTGTAACTCATTGCTTTTCTTGGCATTTTGACAAGTGAAATTGGTATGTCTGTGGTGATTTATTCAAAAATGTTGTAATTTGACCTCTCTCAGCAAATTCTCTCTTCCTGAGACAGATTTTCTCATGTTCATCTCCTAAGTTGAGTGATCTGAAGTAGATAACTTCGTTAACCGATGAGCGTGTTCCTTGATCCTTTTGAAATGTTTGTGACCGCAGTGGTCTAGAGAGAAAAGTTACCGAAAGGAAAAAAAAAACCACCTTGGATGTATTGTTTGATTAAATAATTTACTTTAAATCAAGAATTGTCTTGAAGGCATGTGCTCCATTACCTTTTCTCAAGTTTCCATGTCTCGAGACAAAACTTCATCAGGAACTCTGTCAGGAGCTTTTAGGTAATATCTTTAGAAGCCTTCCAGGCTGATTATGTGTTGAATAATAGTTTTCACGATTTGAAAGCAAGCTTCATGCAACGTCCAGTTTAATTTCTCTCCAGCACCATCAAGCTGTAAAATCGTTTACTTCCTGTCCCACACAGGATTTTTACACTTTTAAGACAAGGAAATGTCCGAATATAACTGTGCGCCAAGGGTGTTCGGTTTGTTTCGGCACTCATCAGAGACCTTATTATTCGACGTTCAGAAAACATCAGAGCGTACTCAGCGTAGCCAATGCATATCTTTCTTTTTTCGAGAGAGCTTGACTATTTTGACTTTCCAAGCATTTCAAAAATTACTGAATTTATCCTGAATTGATGTCTAATTTGTAAGGTAATAATAATCTTTTAATTTTTGTTCTTCAAGACTTAACTTGCCAGTTTCACTCAAGTCATCATTCTGTCCATGTGAAAGAGTGCTCTGATGACTGTTCTCTCAAAGAAGCCTTTATGATCCTGATCCCCCCCTGAAGTGTTGCCCCTTTCAGTTTTCCCAGTGTTTATTCCAGAGATAAATCTGGTTCATTTGCTAAAGAACATTTCTAAAATTTTAACTGTCTCCAACTATCAGCATTTATCAGCTACAGTTTGATTCTAGAAAGCCCTCCGTGACCATCTTTGATATCAGCACTCTTCTTCTGTCCAAACGTGTAAGTGCAGTGTAAGTCATTTTACCTAATTCTGCATGATGTAATTTCTTGGCAGCTGATTATGAACAATCGAGTTAACTTCGACGAATCGAAGCTATTGGACTAAGTCCATTCCGATCATTTGAGTCAGTTGCTCTGCTGGTAATTTCCACTTTTGAGCATGAATTCTTAAATAAATTCTGAAAATGTCACAATAAGCGCAGATGCATCATGATTTCTTCCACGATGGAAGTATAAAGGTGGAGGGGAGGCATTTGCTCCCCACCTACGTCACAGCTTAATCTCCTCCGCCTATCTCCTCAATCAATGCGCTGCTCTTCATGTGAAGAATCAACATTCACGCTCGGATTTCAACTTTAACATTGTTCAAACCGTAAGTGTTCATAATTTAGATATGAATGTACCACAGCATAAGCATTTTGAGTGTCAGGTTCTAGCAAGTAGGTAGTGGTGCCTGCTTCTGCATTGCATCAAAGCGCATCCTTGAGCAGGTGATTATCAATTAGTCAAAAGTCAAATTAGTCGAGTGAGATGGATGCTCTCCGATCGACCTCAGCGCACTATTTCAGTCGGCACCATTTAACATTAAATTAATGCATCACAAAACTTGGTGTTGGTGTTGACATTTGAATAGTTCTGCTCTCCATAACTGTCATCCAAGCATAGGTACAATTGGTCTAAAATATTGGCAAGGATATTCGTCATGAAGCAGTTTTTATCGAATGGCCATGTCGCAGTTAAAACTGAACAAATCTTGATGCATCAGCGCTTTATGTGAATTCTGCGGCATTTAAGTAAGAATTATTGATCACAGTGGCGTAAACTTGGGATTTTTATTGGGGGGGCAAACCAACTTTTGGGAGATGCACTATGGGGGGTCTGGCGTCTGGGGGGACACCCCCCAATGAGAGGGAGGTCCGGGGGTCCTCCCCCGGAAAAATTTGAAAATTCAGGCTCTCTCAGACGTCATTTTAAGCAATGTTATCGCATTCAAATGCCACCAAATTTAAAAAAATTTAAAAAATAGATTTTACGTTTATTTTCTTCATTTTTTCGGCAAAAAGGGAACTTTTCAGTGTATAGACTTTCAGCTTATTGATGAAGCTGATATTTCTAGGCTTTGGGAAACTGTTCCTCGGGTAGCAAATAGTCCGATACTATGGGGAATCTGGGGGGACACTTTCCGGTAATAGGGGGTCTGGGGGTATTCCCCCAGAAAAATTTGAACATTTGGGTTCTCTCAGACTATATTTTAAGCAATTGAATCTTTCCAAAATAACCAACCGACCGAACAGAAGTTAGTAGACTCAATGTATACTTTCTTTACCTCATTGACAACAGAGGAATTTTTCACTTTAGATTTACTTTAGGTGCAGTTTCAGGGTAAAATAGAGCCACTTATTTTTGCCATTTTTTACTTCTCGGTTCCTGTAATTATTCCTTCCTTTCTTTATTTTTTTGTATTTTTCCGTCTTTTCTTTTCTCCCTCCCTCTTTTTCCCTCCTCTTTTTCATCAAATTATTGGGGGGGGAAAATGATACTTTGCCCCCCCCTTTTCAAATATTGGAGGGGCAAAAAGGTCATGCCCCCCCTAAGATTACGCCACTGATTGATCACAAGTAGAAATTAACGACTGTGCATAAGGCCCAAAATGCGAAAATATTTGGACAGGGCTAAGTTTATTCGACTCTACCCAATTCTTTTAGATTCCATTTAAGGAGTCCATTTAATTCATCCAAGTCCAATTGATTGTTTGTGATCAGTTTCCAAGTCACAGAAAAATAAGGACTTACAAGTTTTGACAGAGGAAGAGCGGTGACATCATAGATGATCGTAAGAGCTTTGTAGAATCAAACTAAAGCAGGTAAAGGCAAACTTTTTTAGACAGTTTAAATTTCGGAACAACTCTTGTATGGACAAACATTTGAAAAACATAATACTTTACAGTTTGGGAGCTCAAGAGGCAATACTTCAGTGATTCTAGGGGAAATGTCTTAAAGGTACCTTCTTTTTGAAATGGGGGGGACTCTGGTAAGACAAGACAGTAAACGAATGGCTCTAACTGCGTCAAGGCTTTTAATAAGGTCACACTTACAATTAGTCCATAATTACACCTGAAAGCTATAAAGGGAAGGACTAAATTCTAGGATTCAAGACATTTTGACGCATTTCTATTTAAAATTCACAACAGAATTTGGTTTGCTCATAGTTTGTTTTCATTGTTTATGAACAAAAGTAAACATACGGCTTTACTTTTTCCAAAAACATTGACTTTGAAACTTTTCATCTCTGCTCTAATCATTCATCAAAACTCTACATTTTCAACGCTGCTAGAAATTCATTTTACACCTACAGTGTTGTTTTCACGCTACAGGATTATCAGAAGGTTCAAGGATTACTTACTTGTCTTTGAAGTGAATCACCCAATTTTTCTGAATGACTTGCTCGGTTTTTACTTTGTTTATGACCATTTTTAAAATATAATGGTGCGACGAGAAGTACCATATAGCTATTAAGTAATTGACAATCTTTAATTGGTGAGTGGCAGCAGGTATTTGCAAATCTTCAAATGTTTTAAAAGCCAATCCAGCTACCTTTAATTTGAGTTTAGAAAAGCTTGTTGTCCGCCATATTTACCCCCCCCCCCCCCCCATTGCTGTCCGAAATGATCCAGCTTTGATGCTTTAAGGTAAGATTAAAACCAGTCTGTTTCATTACTTTCATCCATTAAATCCTAAAGATTTTATTTATGACCATGCCAACAGCACCTTTCAACAAGGCGAGGATTACAATCGTAGGTGAGGAGCGATAAATTGCAATCACCAATAATCATCCATCAGCCACAACCGCCTATAAGTAAAATTAAAGTATTTAAGTAATTGAATCATAACTAAATAAGTGCAAGCTACAAAATATTAGGAATATACAAAATGCAACTAAACTCCGGGCGCAAACTTCTACTATGAATATTGGAGCCCGAAATAAAACATGTTTCCCCTATGAATATGGGTAGAAAAATGCCCCCCTCTTGAACTGCGATTCCTCCATGTTTTACAAAAATTTGATTTATCAGTAATAGCCACAGTTACAAATCAAAAAGACTTGGAACTTGGTGATCTGAAGTATTTTTACACAAAGTATCCATTTATAAACTTGAAAAAATCAGAAATTAAGTCTGATTATTCGTTTCAAGCTATCTTGTACTATTAAAAGCACACATTTCATGACGCAGGTTTACCATTTGAAAACAATGTCTAAAGTCCAATGGAAGAAACGCTTAAAAATATTTTGAGCTTCTCGCATTTATTCAGTTACTTAGACATGATATATAAAAGAATAATTGCTGCGCAACGATGTAAAAGTCAACGTTCTTACTGTGGACAACGGCTCTAAATAACAGAATGTGGGAAGTTGTGTTCTCACTGCCACTCACTATCGTAAAAGCACTAACTTTATCTGGCTTCAAACACATCACACCGAAAAAATGCCAATAAACCAACATCTTTCAAAGAGTATTTCCCATCGGAGCGTTGTAGTTATTTTTCAAATATTTAGTTCGCAACATAAAATTATAATCTTAAAAATACAAGATTAGTAGAAAAAAACAGTTCAACATACAAACACCGCATATAATCTTTTGTTGGTCATCGCCAAGTTTTTTTTATTTTTTTTATCATTTTTTTTTTTTTTTTTTTTTTTTTTTTTTTGTAATTTCTTCATTCCATTTTCTTCTTTTCTTTCAATCGATTTCTTTTTTTCCTTTCTTTCTTTCTTTCTGTCTTTTTTCCTTTCTCCATTTCTTCCTTCCTCTCTTCCTTCCTTTAGAAAAATAACCCACGCGCCGCAGCGCGGCGTCGGCTCGACCCCTGTGGTTGTAATTGATTGTATGAAAATGGAGGAGCATCAATGAGGAAACTTAGACTTGGTCGCTCTGATATCAGATGATTTGCAAGTTGAATCAGAGCTACCATGTCTTTTGGTTGTATGCGGCTATTCAGATGAAAGTGTTTTACAGGAGAAGTATCAACTATTTTGAAGGAGCTTCATACGGAATATCTGTTACCAGGAGAAGTATCAAATTATTGAAGGCGCTTTATACGAAAAATAGAAAATGTGACCAGGGGAAGCATCACATTTTTTGAAGGAGCTCTGAAGCCACCTAATCGAGGAAACTTAAGAGCTGGTCGCTCTGATATCACATGACTTGCAAGTTAAATCAGACCGACACGTCCACCGGGTGTAGGGAACTAAATATAGGAAGATATTTTAAAGAAAAGTTTTTACGAGCAAGTTTTCACGAAGAAGTTTTTGGGGCAGGTGAAGTAAAATGGAGGTAGTTTGGGGGAAAGGTTTTGGATCTCGGCCGCAATCACTTGAGGTTTGGCTGAAAGTTTTGGTGAAATAATTTGAGACATGAAATTAATAGAAATTAAAAAAGAAAATGAACAAAATCACTACACTGAAAAAAAATTGCTGAAACAGCAGCGTTCGCTGCTAAATTAGCCATTTTGTTCAGCTAAAAACGGAACTTGCAACTGGTTTGCTAGAACAGCAATTCAATAATTTGCAAAAATAGGAAACGGTAATTGCTAATTCCGCAAATTGATTCAGGTGGAATCGCAGGTCGTGAAATGCTGAAAGAGTTAAACAAAAAGCTGATTTAGCAGTTGTTTTTCTAAAATCGCAAAACCTAAATCGGTGAAACATCAAATAAATTCGCTGGTGCAGCAATTTTTTCAGCAAAAATAGCAAACGTGAATTGCTAAATTTACACAACTGTTTTGTAAATCTAGCAATTCACGTTTGCTATTTTTGCTGAAAAAATTGCTGGATCAGCACATGAAGCGCTGGTTCAGCATTTTTTATATGTATACGACACAAAAAGGAGCGCACTCTGGATGTGAAGTTGGGAAACTCACTTGTTGCTATATGCAATTAGCTATCTCGTGCTGCGATACCATGGAACATACACATATTACACAAATACATATGGTATAGGAATTACAAATAGATTATACATGCACAGGAGGAGATAAGGAACAGTTATTATTCTTACCTGGAACTGGTGAGGATTGAACCCGGGTTCTTTCGGTGGTAGACAAGTGCCTTAGCCGTTGAGCTACGATTGCTCGCGGAAGAACTCATGCGAATTACACCTACATAAATCATCGGAATCGTTAAACCGTTTCCATAATTCACATCCAGAGTGCGCTGTCTATCACCAAATTTAACACTTGTAGCTGATTTATCAAAATTGAGTCGCTAATTTAGCTGAATGGATTGTTAAATTAGCAATATGTTTTGTAAATCTAGCAATATTTGTTTTGCAAAAATAGCTGAACGTCTTCTGCTGAAATAGCGTATTATTGGCTGTTCCAGCGAATATTTGTAGCTGATTTATCAAAATTAAGTTGCTAATTTAGCTCAACAGATTGTTGGATTAGCAAATTTTTGGTTGTTTCAGCCGTATTGGTTTTGCACATTTTGAAGAAGATTTTTGCTGTAATAGCATTTTTTCCCTTGCTGTTTTAGCAAATCATTTTTGCGGATTTAGCGTAATAAATCAATAATTTAGCTAAATGAATTGCGTTTTTACCCAACTGAATACTAAAAAAGCAAATTTTGATGTAAAATCTGCAAACAGAGAGAACTGCTATTCTAGCAAAGTAAAAAGTTGCTCTTTTACACTTTTTGAATCGCTGAAGTCACAAAGAATAACGCTAATTCAGCTGCGTGCGCTGTTGATTCAGCAGAATGATCGTTTTGCTGTTTCAGCATATCACTTTTTTCTGAATCAGCAATTTTTTTTTTTCAGTGTAACTCTCAGAAGTTTCACATAGAAAATAAAGTCTCACTCCACCAGTCTCATTTACTCTGCATGCCCATTGAAATTATACAGAACATAATGCAGTGATGATAACTGTAGATAAAAGGAACCAGCACAGAGTTTTAAGAGAAAAACCAAATGAAAGAGAATGATTTCAACATTATAGCTGAACCTTCAATATAGACACTCATCACAAACGACGAAAAAGGAGACAGCAGCCTAGAGTTCAAGATGAGAGGAACCATACCACCAGGCATTTTTCTCGAGAACGGCTGATCGAAATGTTTTGAATCAAAAAAATCGGTTACGGAATGGACACAAAATTTTTCATTTTTGATATTTTCAAAACCCCTCATCAGCTCCTCGTTCATTTTAAGAGAAGCTCACACACTTTTATCAAGTTTTTTGCAAAAAATCATCTTCTAAAAGTACGAAAAAAGTTCATATCCTCATAGCAGAGGCAATTGCCAACATTTTTGCTACCATAGACATTTACCAAAACACCCAGTTTTTTTTTAGCTATAGGGACTTGGAAGATTTTTGAAATAACCCTTTTGCTTATCCAGTTGAGAATTTCTCACAAATCTTGACAGATTCTGAAAAAATATATCGAAACCTTCTGATCGATGTGCATCGTGTTCCCTTGAGGAGAAAAAAGAAGGTGTATTTTGTCAAATCAAAATTTTGAGACTTCAATGGCAGAATTGGATCGATTCCATGGTCTGAGACATAGACTGCCCTAAATTTAATTTAACGAAATACACCTATTTTTTTCTTTTTAAGGTACCAAACTAGTGGCACATCAATCAAAATGGTTCCATCCGTTTGATCAGAATCTGTTATGTATTTGAAGAATTCTCAACAGGTTGGCCCCAAACGCCAATTCAATTTTTTTTCCAAAAATCCGCCATAACTCAAAAAATTGAGGTTTTTTGGTAAATGTCCATGGGAGCAAAAATGTTGGAAATTGCCTCAAATTCAAGGACACGAGCTTTTCTCATAACTTGAAAAGAGCTTTTTTGAAAAAAACTTGAGATAGATGTGATTGAGCCTCCCCCCTCAAATATGCCCCAAAGGGTTAAGTATTGGAAGCTATCGATAATATGATAAATGACAAATTTAGGATCGATTCCCTATCCGACTTCCATGATTCAAAACATTTCAATCAGCCATTCTCAAGATAAATGCCTGGTACAGGTGCTCTGGATCACCATGTATACAGGGTGTCAATTAAAAAAGGAACCATGCCGAATATCTCGAGAACGGCTCCGGATTCCGAAAAACGCTGAAACACGTGTTAAATTATTTTGAGCGGGACCTCTTTTTAGGGGGTCGCCGATTTGGGGGCTCTCTCTGGGGGGTCCCCAAGGGGACTACCATCTCCCTAAATCCAATACTTGAATGGGGCCCCCAATTTTTTTATTTAATAATCAAAAATAAGGTAAAATTCTTAGACTTTTGGTACAAGTAAAACGTCGACGTCGTTTTCCGTTTTCGATTATATAGAAGGTCCAAGTTCGATTTGGGCCCATTTTCAAGAATCATTACTTACTCCTCTTTGAAGAGTCGGAATTCACAAATCAAGGACACAAAAATACTTTGAAAAGCAATTCCTTTTCAGAAAAAATTCAATCATAACAAACATTTAGTCTTTGGTTTTGAAGCTCAAAAAACTTTTAGACTTTTTTGGGCCCCAAGGAGGGCCATCTGAAAAATTCCGAGGTAAGACCCCTATTGAGTGATACATCAATCGAAAAGACGTAACAAAGCATTTTGGCGCAAACCGGAGGTGGATATCGTTTTTATATTTGAGATATCGAATGTCAATTTATAGATTTAGATTTCTCGATTGTGAAAAACGATATCGAACTCCGGTTTGCTTCGAAATGCTCAGTTTGTTACGCCTTTTCTGTTACTGTATCAATCAATAGGGATCGTACCTCGGAATTTTTCAGATGGCCCTCCTTGGGGGCCAAAAACGTCTAAAGGTTTTGGGAGCTTCAAAACTAAAATTTGACTAAATGTTTGCTATAATTGAATTTTTTTCTGACAAGGGCTTACTTATTAGAGTATTTTGTGTTCTTGGTTTTTAAATTCCGACTCTTCAAAGAGGAGTAATGATTTTTAGAAAATTAGTCCAAATCGAACTGTGACCTTCGATGTATCAAAAACGATAAACGATATTGAACTTCGATTCGCACCAAAAGTCTGATAATTTCACCCTCTTTTCGATTAAAAAATAAAATATGGAGGTCCCCGTTTGAAGTATTGAATTTAGGGACGTGGTATCCGCCCGGCCGCGGCGGGCCCCCCAGAGATGGCCCCAAAATTGGAAACCCCCTATAAAGATGTCCCCCTCAAGCTAATTGAACACGTGTTTTAGTGTTTTTCAAAATCCGGAGCCGTTCTCGAGATATTTGGCCTAGCTCCTTTTTTAATTGACACCCTATATAACAACGCAGTCAAAGCAGCTAACACTGATTGACTGCATGTTATCTTTGTATCGCTAGACTGCGATACAAAATCTGCTGGCTGCTTGTTTGTTTTTTTGTTTTGTTTTTGTTTTTTTTTTTCTTTTTGGAAGTAAGACAATTTGTTTATTTATTTAATCCAAATCCGATCAATTTTGAGGAGGTGGCCATCTTGGATTGCCAAATTCTGTAAAACTGACTAAAAAAATGCACTCAGCGATAAACGATACGTACTGAGAAATATAAAATTTCACGGGAAAATGTCCATGTCTCGCGGAGACAATATGGAAGAATCATTTTTCGAGGTATTTCAATTTGAGATATTTTTTATACTGAAACACCATTCTGGAGTTCACTTACAATCCGTGGTAAGTCACAGGTGAACTTAAGAGGAGCATTACGGTAACATTAATTAAGAAAATTTAATTCTAAACCAAACTCCACTTCAATAGTTTTGTATGATAACTGTCATAAGACAAGACTATTAGGCCGAAACCCGTCGGCGCTCGCCGCTCAGAGCCTAGAACTTGATTTCGCAAGTTTAAAAACACCGTTCTGAAGTACATTTCCCCCCTCCGTTTTGGAAGAAGATTTAAGAACTGAATCTTAGTATACGTGACACATTCTACTTTGTAGTAAATTTTATTTTGAACAAAATAGGAGATAACATTTTGAAAAAATATCACGGTATTCCTCATGCAAGCTGAAAACCGCAAGAAGTCAAAAATCTGTGCTAATACCCGGCAAAACGGAGTTTAAAATAACTATTTGAAGGAACCATTACACGTTGTGAAAAAGTGACTTTTAGGAAATATGGTTGCACTCATCATGGTACGAAATATAATTTTGAACTCGACCAGTTCAAAATCATGATTCAAAATTTTTATCATACCCGACTCTTGAGGCCAAAAACATCAAAAACAATGGGTTTCCTTGCAACTTGTAGAAATTTCTAAATTATTTAGGAACGGAAAAAACTTGCCTCAACAATTTGGAAAAAATTGAGCGTCAATTTTTGCCCACTCGAAACCATTCTAGCCCTGGGTCAATTACGAAAAATGCTGTACTTCGGTCCACCCTAGGGTAAAGCCACCTCCCATATCTAATACTCCAAATGAGGACTCCCATTTTTTATTTGATTTTTGAAATGAGGGTAAAAGGACATTGCGCTTTGCTTATGGGAACTGGCTCCCAGTCAATTTTTTTTAAATTGAAATATGTTGCGGAAAAGTGTCTCCTGAGAAAAAGCTCTCACGGGCGGAAAAAAAAAATAATGACAGGATTTCGAGATATTCGCGTCTAAAGTTGGGGACTATTTGCCCGGTGCTTCGTATTCTCGTACGTAGCAGACCGCTTAACTACTACGCCAACTGGAAATCTTCTCGGTCGAATCGCCCGACTCAGCGCGCATTGATAGAACTACTTCCTTTTGCAGTCCCTCCCAACTGCTTATTTGTTTACCCCACACACACTGCTCTGCCTCGACGGCTATGCTTCCCCCCCCCCTCAATCAATATAAATAAATCAATGAATAATAAAAGATAAATAAACAAATAAACAAAAAAAAAAGGACGCAAAAACTAGATGTCAGATATTGCGAGAGAAACAACAATGAACTATTATTAATCGGAACTACATTTACAATGAGGGAGAGAGAGGGAGAGAGCAGATAGTTTGCAGAGAAAAAGAAAACGTTGTTGTAGGTAAGTAATCAGTTTAGGGAGTGGTCAAGATGAAGCATGGCCATCGAGGCAGAGCAGTGGGTGTGGGGTAAACAAATAAGCAGTTGGGAGGGACTGCAAAAGGAAGTAGTTCTATCAATGCGTGCTGAGTCGGGCGATTCGACCGAGAAGGTTTCCAGTTGGCGTAGTAGTTAAGCGGCCTGCTACGTACGAGAATACGAAGCACCGGGCAAATAGTCCCCAACTTTAGACGTGAATATCTCGAAATCCTGTCATTATTTTTTTTTTCCGCCCGTGAGAGCTTTTTCTCAGAAGACACTTTTCCGCAACATATTTCAATTTAAAAAAAATTGACTGAGAGCCAGTTCCTATAAGCAAAGCGCGGTGTCCTTTGAAGACTTATGTATAACATGTGCTGGAGGTCGACAAGTTTTTAAATTTTTCAAAACAAACCAAGGTAGAAGTTCAGTATGCGCCTATTTCCAAAACTTTGATACTTCCCTTCAATGGTCCAACTTTAAAGTTCTTTGGGTTTCAAACAATCTGAGCCAGTTATTTCCAGAAAAAATTCAATTTTTCCAAAAAATTGACTTAGCGGGTGGTTTTACGGCCTTAAATTTGTTTGAAATTTTCAAAATTTTCAGAGGCCGAGAAAAGGAACGGCGGCAAAACTCTAAAAACGCTGAAACACGACTCAATTCCATCTTGAGGTACACCTATTACGCACCTGTTCAGGTGGCCATGGTTATTCAGAACCTCCAGAGGTGGAATTGGTAGAAAATCAAAAAATTCAATTGATCTTACCATACATCCCAGCTTTTAAATAAATTACAAGAAACGTTACTAGCCAAAACTTTAACATAAACTAAAAGCCAATATCGATTTTTGTTTTTGAGATACTGTGGTTCAAAGGTCGACTTCAGCCTCTCAAAAGCTGTTGATTCTTTTTCCTAGAACTTTGACCCTTGACTACTCGAAAACAAAAAACCACATTGACTTTCGTTTCATGCGAAAATGTTTGCTCTGTTACGCCCTTTTTTACAATGCATCTGAGAGAAGGATTGTAAGATGCTATGATTTGAAGGCTATAGATGGGGGGGGGGGGGGGGGTCATGATCCCTACCCATGACCCCTCCCAGCGGCGGCTTTGATAATGCGTGGCTCCTCGAAAAGCTGTACCTATAAAAAAATGGAACCCGTGTTTTAGTTTTTTTGAATTCTGAAGTAGTTCTTTGAGTTTTAGCTCTCAAAAATGTTCATCTCCCGAATGATTTGAGGGCTCAAAAACGCGCGTGTATACAGTCTGGCCGAAAGTTCTGTCCCTCACTAAAATCAAGATGGTGCCTAAACGATTGAAAGAAAGTAATAAAACTATACAGGGTGTTTCAGACCACCCGTCCACTATCTTTTTAGCAAAAACGGCGCAAGATATCGATTTCTGACGAAACTTTCCAGTGTATATCGACCCCAAAGAATTCAGCGAAAATATTGCCGTCCCTGAAAAACGGCCCCTAAGGGCCTAATTGGGCCCCAAAAAAGGGCCAAATTGCTGTTTCTCGATGTTTTCTTATGGGGCGGGTGTTTTTTTATTTCAGAAATGAATTGTTCACCTAAAAATAAGCATTTTTTGTTAAGGGCATTTTTTTTTCAAAAAATGGCCCTTTCTCAAGTTAGGGGCCATTTGAAAAAAATTAGGGGTCATTTTGAATCGCTCGCTGTGGCCTTAAAAATTGTCGGATTTCAAAAAACTAAAAATATTCTGAATCAGCAGATAAAGGGCTTTCTGTTGATGTATTATAACCTTATTTTCTGCGAAAAAAAATTGGGAGCCCCCTCCCCTCCAAATTTTGGGGCTTTGGGGGCCTCTACGAAAAAAATTTCAAATGGGAAGGTATAAGTTGTGATACATCACTCGAAAGCTCTTGAAAAGGCAAAGAAAATGGTCCAAACCGGAAGTCAATCCGATAATTTCAACGAGAGTTACAGCCTGGCCTCTACCCCTAAATTTTGGGGCTTTGGGGGCGGGGCCCCTTTGAGTAAAATTGAAAATGGCAGGGTACAAGATGTTATTAATTATTCAAAAGCCCTTGAAAATACGAAGAGAATGGTCCAAACCGGGTCTCAATTCGATAATTTCAACCAGAGTTACAGCCATTGAAAGATTTGCAGTATTTTTCTCATATTCGCGGGATTTTGTATGTGGTCGTGATTGTTTTCTATGGTCTTCTCGATGTTTCCTCCAATACGAGAAAAATACTGCAAATCTTTCAATGGCTGTAACTCTAGTTAAAATTATCGAATTAAGACCCGGTTTGGACCATTCTCTTCGTATTTTCAAGGGCTTTTGAATAATTAATAACATCTTGTACCCTGCCATTTTCAATTTTACTCAAAGGGGCCCCGCCCCCAAAGCCCCAAAATTTAGGGGTAGAGGCCAGGCTGTAACTCTCGTTGAAATTATCGGATTGACTTCCGGTTTGGACCATTTTCTTTGCCTTTTCAAGAGCTTTCGAGTTATGTATCACAACTTATACCTTCCCATTTGAAATTTTTTTCGTAGAGGCCCCCAAAGCCCCAAAATTTGGAGGGGAGGGGGCTCCCAATTTTTTTTCGCAGAAAATAAGGTTATAATACATCAACAGAAAGCCCTTTATCTGCTGATTCAGAATATTTTTAGTTTTTTGAAATCCGACAATTTTTAAGGCCACAGCGAGCGATTCAAAATGACCCCTAACTTGAGAAAGGGCCATTTTTTGAAAAAAAAAAAATGCCCTTAACAAAAAATGCTTATTTTTAGGTGAACAATTCATTTCTGAAATAAAAAAACACCCGCCCCATAAGAAAACATCGAGAAACAGCAATTTGGCCCTTTTGTAGGGCCCAATTAGGCCCTTAGGGGCCGTTTTTCGGGGACGGCAATATTTTCACCGAATTCTTTGGGGTCGATACACATTGGAAAAGTTTCGTCAGAATTTCGATATCTTGCGCCGTTTTTTCTAAAAAGATAGTGGACGGGGGGTGGTCTGAAACACCCTGTATATGTTCTAAAAGCTCATACCAAGAGCTACAAAACCATGTTTAATAAATGTTTATTGCATTACTCAGTTGCTCACATGAGAGAAAAAACGATATCAACCTCGACATGCCAAATGCTCAGTAGATAAGTACAGCCATCGTTTCGCGCGACATTATCTGATACTAACCCGAAAATCAGATAGACGAATCATGATAAGACCATATCAGCATACTCTGCTCAGTATGCAGATCTCAAAACACGACCAATGCAATCATCACAGTGTTTATTTTAGAGACACGTTGATGCAATTCTGGGAGTGGAAATTCGACTTGAGACAATCCGAGCCGCAATCGACCAGTTCCCCGTCAGATTAAGTCAATGATTACTTTGAATGACCTTAAAGATCAACAAATGAAAGGACCTTATTTAAATTAGGCCTTATTACCCCTGGAAGCGAAATGTGAATTACTTTCAGGGATAATAGAGGATTAAATGAGCGTTCCGAATCTGGCCTATGTTTTTGATTTTGGACGGAAGGAAAGGGAGGGAGGGGGAGTCCAAAGTTAGATACTTCAAACGCCCATAACTTTTGAACGAATGAAAATATAATGATGTACTTTAAACAAAAAGATAGATCTTTTGAAAATCTTTTGATTGTTGCGTAATTTTAATTTTTAATAAATTTATCGAAGTTTTTCTGATTTTTTTTAAAATTGGTTTTCAGTTTTCTTAAGCATGGAAGTTTGACAACGCACGAATCATCACAAATTGACAAAATGACAAATTCACAAAATTTTTCAAAACGTTCAACTACTTACTGTGTTACGATTGGAATTTGTGGAATGAAACATTTTTTTATTTGTTTGCTTTCCAAGACAAATTGACATATTTTCCAAAAGAAAGCTTAGTCGTATAAAAACTTAAGATGTCACTCGTTTTTATTTCAACAATACGGTACGCTGTGTAGCAAATATCTGCTTTACTTTCCTTTCTGTTTTTTTCTGCATAATTGATTGGAAGTTTGAGAGCAGGGATGGAAAATTCGGATATCCAACGAATTTACCAGTAGATGAATAAGTTATTAAATCAAAGAGACACAACCAAAATGAAAACTAAGAAAAAAGTCAAGTTTGAATTAGAAAAATAAAGTTTTATGACTTCAAGGGAGTAATACTTTTTAGGACACAAGAGTTCTAGCTAAGATGGAAAATAATAAAATACATCAAGTATAAATTATAACGGAATGAAAACTCGTGTATGACCGACTTTTCATAATGAAGTTTTCGACATTGTTTTAAATTTAAGTTTCACGTAATATTTACATCGTGGACTCATGATTATTTCCTTGTAGTTGTAAGTAGTACACAGCCTACTTCTCATAGTATACTCCTTGTAAACGAAGACTTTGAGTCGAATTCCAGCCATCCTCACAATGCATCAGTTGAAACGGAGTTGTCCTTCAAATACTCATATTCCACATGATCTGCTGATGTTGTTTTTGTTGGTGCATGTCACGATTTGTGCGGATATTGCGTCAGAAGTTCAAACTATGCCCCCGCCTAAATCTTCGAGGGAAATATACGAAACCTTTGAACAACATGAATTAATCCCGGATTTGCTCGATGTTGCTCCAAATAGAACTCTTCAGGTGAGTGAATGACCACGTTTGATAGCTTTGAAAAATGTGATGAGAAACAACAATTAAAATGTCCAATAATTCAATATAACTTTGTGTCCAAAAGTGCCGATTGACCAATTTTTCGTTTAGATTTTTCAATTTTTATAGTTTTTGCCTTTTTTCCATTTTCGGCTTTCCTCAAAAACCCAAAAATTATTATCTTAATCTTGTTAAGAAACTAACGAATAACGGTCCTCATGACCCTCCTAAAAACGGCTGATTGCTTACCTAGGGGAAAACTTTTATTTAAAAGTTTAATCTATGCAAAGTTTCTCCCCTTGAGAAAATAAGCTTGCCTGCTTACTGCCGCGCGCCTCTGCTGATTGTACTCAGTGTTAACTCGTATTTGTTAAGTTGATACTTTGTCAAGTTGGCACACCTGACTGTCAACCTCATGTCAACATTCAACAACTGTTCTAAGTGTCGCATAAAAATGAAGTCTCCTATCGTACCAGGTCCCTTTAGTAACGTTTTTATCATCATCAATAAATGTAAGATTTATCAAATATTCTCCCAGCACATTATAAATAATTAACAAAAGATAAATTAAAACTATTGACTAGAAAAAGGTAATTTCAACTTCTGGGTCTTTATTTTTACAAGGGGGGGGGACTCGTTCGGTGAGTTTGGGCGTCTGGGTTTGCGGTCTCTTGTGGATCTTCTAACATCCATAGGCCTCGCTGTTGGAGTGAGGTTTGTTGAAGACCTGGGTTTAATTTGCGTCGATTTCGAACGAGCAGCAGCAAGGTGATGCAGAAGAATATCAGCGAATGAACAGTTGGTCTACAGAAAATTCAAGGAGAATTAACTGTTGATGAAGCGGCTGGAAGATGCGGATTTTTAGAGAGAGATGCGGGATTATCTGCCGAAGAACTGTCGATTCCGGTTTAAGTTGCTCAGGTGAAGAAGACTGCGACAAGTGGGAAACAGTTTGTCGAGGAGGAGTTAATGAAGAATTGTAAGTATATGTGGAGATGTCTGTTTGTCGAGAAGGAGATAATGGAGGATTGGAGACAGTCTGCGGAAGAGTTTTGCTGGACGAAGTAATTTGTGGAGGCAAAGTCATAAGTCTGGAATGTGAAGGGTAAAATACAAGAAGCGGAGGCGTAGCTCGTTGGGGAGATGCGGGAATGCTAGCTGTTGTTGAGCTACTAGGATGCTCTTGAGAATCAGGCTGGGATACAGGACGATTTGTCGGTTCTATTTCCGGATGTTTCTGGGCAGGTCAGTAGTGCCTTAAATTGTCGGTATTAGCATTGCTGAGGTTACAACCTACTTATTTTCCTTCCTCATCAGCAAAACAAACTTCCTTCGGACGAGACAGCAACTGATCAATATGTCTTTTGTGACAGACACCGTTGCGATCAATAGTATAGTGCAATTTTCCCCATTCGGCCACGACAGTGCCTGGGAGCTATCGACATTGATCACTGTAGGTGCGGAGCCAGCAACATCGACCCCTGCTGCTGCGGAACATGACACGGCTGCCCACTTTGAATGTGCGGAGCTTTGAACCATGGCGTTGGCTCCGTTATTCTGACTTACTGTCGGTAACTGCAACTATTGGTGAGACTTGGTATATTTTAGTTTTGATTAGACGACCGAAGAGTAGGAAAGACGGTGGTTGCCCCGTGAATGGGTGCGGACCCGTGTGATATCTTTGAAAAAAGCATCGATTCACTTTTGCAGTGACTTCTGAGCGGGGTTCATGGTTTTGCTGGCGTTTTTAATTGTTTACACAAAGTTTACCGCTTGCCTGTAGGTTGTGGGGTAGCAGGGTGCACTACATTTTTGGTACCTTCCCCCTGCATTCTGAGGAAATATCTAAACTCATCTCACGTGAATCTCTTCCCATTGTCTGAAACTTTAGTATCCGGAAGTCCTTAAAGAGAGAATAGACGAAGAAGATGTTCACATGTAGTTTCTGCTGTCATTGAGGATATGTCACAATTGCTCTTCACCACTTTGAGAAGGCGCCCACTATGACAAGTAAGTCTTTCCTAAAATAGGACTTGCTTAGTCCATGTGAATACGGAACAATGGTTCATTCGGATAATCACAAAATTGAGTATTCTCCTGGGACAGCAGCTTAGCATGCTCTAGATAAGTTGTTAACCTGACTGTAAACCTCGTGTCGTTGACACGAGGTTGACAGTCAGGTGTGCCAACTTGACAGAGTACCAACTTAACCCAAACGATGTAACACTCAGATTTATGAGAACTATTTCAACTAGATCTATTAAGAACGGTACTTGAGGGAAGGTAAAAGCACCCAAAAGTAATTCTAAGCACTGGATTGGGGGAGGAAGGGGAGTAAATCAATTTGGGCACATTTTGAAAATTTTTGGATTCAATAACAATCTGACCCACCAAAAATTGGTTAGTCATGTTTTATTCAAACATTCCTGATAGGAAATAACCGTTCTGAAAGTAACTATATCTAAAAGAGAGGAAAGAATAATGACAAAGAGAAAGAAAGGCTCTTCGACGTGGTTCGCCGCGTTGGAGGAAAATAAACAATTCTTAAAACTTACTGAATAGCTGCGGGGACGGACATATGTTTAGTCTTCACTGGTAATAACTCATCCCAGGTAATTACACAATTAAAAAAGCTGATCACTGCTTTAAAATCAAAATTCTAAACAAAAAAAGAAAGTTGACTTTACAGGTTGCCCAAATTAGTAACACAAAATTAATACCACAGAAATTAAATCACAGACTGTAAACAAAATATCCTCTTGAGAATAACACGTATAAAAAATGGAAATTCGCTGGGAGAGATGCCCCTTTGTGGGCTTGATGGGCATCCTCGGATAGCTCGTGGTTCCTTGCCATCTATTTTACAGAGTAAAAAGGCAGTCCGTACTTTGCTCCATATCGTATACTCAAATATTTTATCTCTCTTCACCGAGTTTTTCACCCCCTACCTCAACTCTCAAGATTTTGAATACAACCTTTTTTCCAGGTAACATTCGGCTCCGAGCATTTTGTAAACCTAGGGAACTTTCTACTGCCGGATATTTGGACCGAGAAGCCTTCTGCCGTATTATTAAATGTGCCTGAGGATAAGATGTACGTGTTTCTTATGACAGGTAAATAGGTGAATTTTACCGATGAAAATATGTTGAGGATGACAAATTTTGCAACTTTTTTTAAACATGCAATGTAACTTCGTAGTTTATTGATATCAGCTTGCCCCGCATTTAACTCCGTGTAAAGTATCGAATAATATTGATTTGAATCACAGTGTTTTTCGTGTTTTGTGTGATTTTTTATTTTTTTTTTCTTGTGAATAATACTCCGTTGAACCAAGGAGGCGTGTTGAGTCGATGGTTCATCGGTAGATCATCGATGATAAAAAGTAGTCTCATATATATAATCTTTGCTTAGGCCTACATCGTTCCCATGGCCGGCATGGCACGTAGCTTTTGATCTCTATCCTGAAATAATTGTTTTACAAATATCTGTGATAATCGTTTTTAAGTTATTTTAATTATCTTCATTATAATCATCGTCTAATCCAGTAATTATGTGTTTTTTTACGTAATTCAATTCGATCCACCTATAGTTCCTCTATTTTAACCTAATTTAACACAAGTTTCAAATTTAGTTTATATTACCCAATGCACAAGTTGGCGGAAGATTTTTCGACACGGGTGTAGAAATATTAATTTTTTTTTCGTGCAAAAAATGCTTCACCATAAATTTCTAGCACCAACAGGGCCAGAGATAAAAAATAGGAAAACTTATAAGTTGAACGACCCTCGTAATATAAAATGAAGTAAACTTTCGCCAAAAACAAATTACAGTTCTATTAATATACAACTTGGTGACCTCGAGAAATTCAGATTTTAAGTCTGGCTGTATTTTTTTGGTAATCTAGTATTTAATCTTGCAAAATGTTGACATTGTTTCTTTCCAAAAAAGTTGCTAAGAAAGACTTTCTAAATTGAATAAAATGGTACATTCCAAATGAATACGTTCTCTGATATTGAAATTTTATATTTACTCATAAATTTGACCTGTAAACCAACGAAAACGAACAAAAATGTGCAATGGACGAACAGAACTTTATTTTGTTGTCAAAAAATTGGACTAAAATTACACGGCAAAAGACATACTCTGGAACTAAAAATAATTTTGACTAAAAACTCATGGACGTTCTCGTAGAGGACGAAAATGATGAGAAGATCAATTAATTGTTCTACAGGACGAAAATTGATAGGACGAGTCATCAAGGACTAAATATCGCGGACGAATAAAAAAAGGACTAAAAAAATGATGAAAAAACAAACAGGACGAAAAAGTCTTGTAACCTTAAAATTCAACATTTAAACCCTAAAGTAAGGCCATATTCCCATAAAAAATTAACCTTCGGAAGGGCGAAGGGCTCTCATATTGCAATCATGCGTTGGTTTTGAGGTTTCGAAGGGATTTTCCACGGATTCAGAGACTACTTTGACAATTTTTTTTCTACACTTTACCGTTTCCCCTGATTGTGAGTGCCAAAATTTCCAAGAAATCAAAAAAACTTAGAGCCCGAAATTTGGGAAAATTTTTGGAGATCATCATATTTTAATTTTTTTTTCAAAAAGCGCTCATTTAGCAGTCAATTTTTAACTTGAAGCTTTTTTACTCGGGACAATTTAAGAGGGGCCGACACATTTTTGAAAATGGTTCATTATCGAACTTTTGAGTTTCGATGTTTCGAAGACGAAAAGTGATATTGATTTCCGGTTTGCACTGAAACAAATATTTGTAGAAGTTTTTCAAGATGCGAGAATAAAAAATAGGACTACCATAAGGAAAGTTCAATTTTACGGGGTAGTGCACTATGCCTGCTTCTGTCAGAGTGGGTGGATCACAAGTGACCCCCACAAGATGGGTTCCCCTCAATAATATCTATGAGACACATGACTATCCGTTTTTCGATAGTTGCAGCAGTTGCCGAAAAAATTAATGTGGAATCTATTTTTTTAAACACCCGGTATAATAAGGCATTTTAAAAATGCAGCCAAAAGGATGAATCTGTTCTTTCCTGCCAGTGAAGCTTTATTATATTCATTTATTGTAATTTCCATGATTGTAACGCTCAGCTCAGCTCACTGCGTTACAACGCGCTGCTATTATGAAAGGAGCAATGACACGCCCAAAAAAATTGTCGACATAGGTAAAAAACTGACACACCTAAAAATTGAAACGAAGAGCAAAGACAGAACACTCCCAAAAATAATTGTCATTTCGTGTTTTGGCAGAGATCGACTTTCCTACCCGTGAAAACCCTCACAGAACAGAATGGTTTCACTGGCTGGTTGGAGACATTCCAGGCAGAAATTTTAGCCGCGGTTTTACGTACATGGTTTATGTAGGTCCCGCGACCAGAGATACATCAGGTGAGATGAATCGTTTTTTTCAACCTCTAGATAAAACATGTGATTTGTTCATAAAGAACGGAAGGCCATTGAAAAAGTAGCTTTGAATCATCTGAAGGTGATAAAACATTGACAATAACGTAAAGCAGACAAGTGATCCGAGAGCAATACTTCTCGATGCTAAAACGGAGCTTAGGAACAGTGAATATGAGTGTTGGTAACATTGTATCAGTTACCTATTGTTAAAGTTCGCAACACTAAGACACCAGTCAGTTAAAGAATAAAGTCTGATCTCACTCGTCTAACATGTCGTTGTTATTTTATTAATTAGATTTAGTTGAGTTATTAACAAAAGAACACAAGTCTTTTGTTAACATGGTGTCAGGTGTAGTGCGAGTTGTGAACATACAATAATTCACAACTTTGCAAGTTTTTCTTTGCTCACTTTTCGCAAATATGTGATAGCGTCGCGTCATCCTCGTTGTTCGTACACGCGATGTCGTGACACCTCGTGTTAGCCGATTATCGGAAAAATGATCGCGAAGAAATTTAATTCGATTCACGGATCATTTCGCACGTAAAACCCACCCACCCATAATTCCTGTTACTTCCTTTCATTTTGTGATAAATTTTTAACCTAATTTTACTCCTTTCCCTACCTGATCAAAAATTCCTATCACTGGCATAACCTAAGTTTCCCGTATAAGTCAAGTCAGCTATCAGAAAATGGCTAATAATTCACTTGCATCGTCGCCGTGTGTTCCTACAAGCTTTAAAGGAGATTTATCAAATAAGTGGAAAGAATGGCATCAGCAGTTTTGAGTTTTCTTGCTGGCTGCAAAACTGGATAAGGAAGATAACCAACGGAAGAATGCATTACAACTCTATTATACAGGGTGTTTCAGACCACCTGGTCAGCTTTTATTGTGGCCAAACTAACGCAAATATGAAAAATCGGTAAAACACGTGTAACGTATATCGACCCCAAAGAATTCGGGGAAAATATTTTTAGCCCCCCAAAACCACCCCTTGGGGGTTATTTAGGGGGGTGGGTACCCGTATCTCGGAAAAATCAAATGGAAAGGGTATGTTTTGACATTGGAATCTAATACGGCATTAAAAAAATAAAACTTTTTTATTCCTAAGTTTTTTTTTTCTAAAAACCACCCTTTTTTGAGTTAGGGGTGGTTTTCAAAAAATTTAGGGGGTAATCTTTGATTGGCCGCTGTGACCCTCCAAATCATTGGATTTCAAAAAACTAAGAAGTTTCTGAAAGGGCAGACCAAAAGCTTTCTTTTGATGTATCACATGCCTATTTTTTTGAAAATGGGTACAAGGCCCCCTCACCCCAAAATTTTGGGGCTTCGGGGGGTCCTACGTAAAAATTTTCAAATGTAAAGGTATGGCTTGCGTGATACATCATTTGAAAGGTCTTTCAGAGACGAAAAAAGTGATGCCCCCCAAACGTCGTAAAAACAACCCCCTTCCAAAATGGCGGCCGCTTTAAGGTTAGGGAGCTCAAGGGGGGACCTTCAGAAAAATGATCCAAAAGTGAACGGTACATGGCTAAAAGGGTCTTAAAAGTAAAAAAAGAATGGTTCAAACCGCGAGTCAAACCGACTTTTCAATCCAATGTTACGGCCGATTGAAATTTAGGACTAGTCGGGTTTTCCAAAAAGGCACCCCTAAATTTCAATCGGCCGTAACTTTGGATTGAAAGGTTGGTTTGACTCGCGGTTTGAACCATTATTTTTCTCTTTTTAAGACCCTTTTAGCCATGTATCGTTCAATTTTGGATCATTTTTCTGAAGGTCCCCCCTTCAGCTCCCTAACCGTAAAACGGCCGCCATTTTGGAAGGGGGTTGTTTTTACGACTTTTGGGGGCATCACTTTTTTCGTCTCTGAATGACCTTTCAAATGATGTTTCACGCAAGCCATACCTTTACATTTGAAAATTTTTACGTAGGGCCCCCGGGGGGGGCTTCGGCCCCAAAATTTTGGGGTGAGGGGGCCTTGTACCCATTTTCAAAAAAAAAGGCATGTGATACATCAAAAGAAAGCCCTTGGTCTGCCCTTCCAGAAACTTCTTAGTTTTTTGAAATCCAATGATTTGGAGGGTCACAGCGGCCAATCAAAGATTATCCCTAAATTTTTTGAAAACCACCCCTAACTCAAAAAAGGGTGGTTTTTAGAAAAAAAAACATAGGGATAAAAAAGTTGTATTTTTTATGCCGTATTAGATTCCAATGTCAAAACATACCCTTTCCATTTGATTTTTTCGAGATAACCCCCAAGGGATGGTTTTGGGGGGCTAAAAATATTTTCCCCGAATTCTTTGGGGGTCGATATACGTTACACGTGTTTTACCGATTTTTCATATTTGCCTTAGATTGGCCACAATAAAAGCTGGCAAAGTGGTCTGAAACACCCATATGGGTAATGAATCGTTTCAGATATTTAATTCCTTTCAACTAGATCTGGCTACAACTGATCACAATGAGCTAGTCAAGAAATTCAAGGATCACTTTCTTCCAAAAGTCAACGTAACTCTGGAGCGCATTAGTTTCTTTAACCGAAAACAGAAACTGAATGAATCTCTCGAAGACTACCTCACAGTGTTGAAAAATCTAAGTCAAAATTGCAAATTTGGTACATTGAAAGATAGGCTAGTGAAAGATATCTTTATTGGCAATCTTAATTCTGAAAATGCTCACATTCAAGAAAAGTTAATCTATGAAGATAAAATATCTTTTTCTGATTTATTTGAACTGGCTAAAAGTCTTCAGCTGAGTAAAGTTAGCACCGAACAAATGAATCCTGAAGTTAATGCAGTAAATGTTAGTAATCACCACAGACGAAGCAGCGAAAATCCACCGTTCAATCAATATGGTCCTTCCACCTCTCGTAACCATTCATCAAACTTCGCATCCAATCGTTCTAGGTCAAAATCAAGTCGCTCAACATTTAACAAACGTGGCAACCGTTACAGATCACGCAATCGTCAATCTTCACACAGTAGATCGCAATCGAACAATAGATCACATTCTTCATCCAGAAGTCAATCCAGGTCTCGTTTCCAATCACCCTCCAACAATCAGCCAACTCAAATGATCTCGGTATGTGCAGCTTGTGGTTTACGTTATCATAAATATCAATGTCCTGCTCTTAACAAAAAATGTTTTAAATCTGATCAGAAAAATCATTTTCCAAAATTCTGTCCAAATCAGTCTGTATATAATGTCAATGTTCAAATTGATGACAGTGAAAATGATGTCAGTGGTGATGAAACCCTTTTTGTAGGTAAATTGGATAAAATGTTAGCCAAATCTCAAAAATCCAATTAGCAGATAAATGGTTCATAACTATTTCTGAGAATAAATGTCCAATCAAAGCTCAGGTAGACACTGGTGCTCAAGCGAATTTGTTGTCTCTTGATAATTTTTTGAAACTAGGTCTTGACAAGTCCATTATTCGTCAAAGTTTTACCAAAATTAAAACAGTCGCTAAATCTGATGTTGATATATTTGGTGAGTGTGTTTTCAATTTTAAATTTTCCCAAAAATTGTATGATTGTAGGTTTCATATTACTACCTTTCAATGTGATACTATCTTAGGTTTAAAGATGGCTGGCCAATTAAACTTGATTAATATCATTAATAATGTAAATAGTGAGTCTCTCAGTAAAACTGAAGCAATTTGTGAAGACTTCAAAAGTACTTTTAAAGGCATCGGATGTATCAAGGATCATGAAGTAACTCTAGAGATAGATAAAAACGTCAAACCAGTTTGTGATCCCAACAGAAAGGTACCTGTAAAAATCAGAAGTGAACTCCGTAAACATCTTGAAGTGTTACTTAACCAAAAAATCATCAAAAGAGTACGTAAACACACTTCATGGACCAATTCTATTGTTATAGTTAGGAAGAAAAATAAGAAAATACGTTTATGTCTTGATCCCAGCAATCTGAATAAAGCCATCTAAAGTCCCACTCACTGTATTCCTGATATTGAATTTATAAGGTCAGAACTGCGTGATTCCAAGTATTTTACGTCTCTTGACCTCAACTGTGGTTTCTGGAATTTTGAATTAGGTAAAGAAAGTTCAGATCTCACTACTTTTAATACGCCGTTTGGTCGGTATAAGTTTTTAAGATTAGCTTTTGGTATCAATGCCGCCTCAGAAATTTGCCAAGCTAATTTAATCGAGTTATTCAAAGATATTCCTAATCTTATCATTTATATTGATGACTTTCTCATTCATGCTAAAACTGTCCAGCAGCATGATGAAACTCTAAGGAAAGTGCTCCAAAAAGCTAAAGATTTAGGAATTAAATTTAATCTTCCAAAGTGCAAATTCTTTCAAACTCTCATCAATTTTTTAGGTGAAATCTATTCAGAAAACAAAATTGTTATTGATCCTGCAAGAGTACAAGCTATTGTAGAGCTTGATGCTCCCACTTGTGTTAAAGAATTGCAAAGATTTCTTGGAATGATAAATTACATTGGTTCTTTTTTACCTAACTTAAGCTCTAGAACAGAAAACTTACGTAAACTTTTAAAAAAACATGTTTTACGGAACTGGACTCCTGTTCATGAAAATGAATTTAAAGAGCTAAAAACTCTTATTTCTAATGCTCCTGTTCTAACAAATTACGATGTCAATCTTCCTGTCACATTATCAGTGGACGCCTCTAAAGATGCGTTAGGAGCCGTAATTCTTCAAAATGCTAAACCCGTAGCCTTTGCGTCATCTACTCTCACGTCTCAACAACAATTATGGGGACAAATAGATAAAGAAATTCTTGACATCTACTTTGGATGTTCAAAATTCCATCAATATCTAATTGGTCAACAAATTACAGTTAAAAGTGATCATAAGCCACTTGAAACCCTATTCAAAAAACAGTATAAGTACATACCCATAAGATTACAAAGCCTTATGCTTAAATTAGAGCGTTATGATATTCAAGTAAATAGGGTCCCTGGCAAAAAGTTAGCTGTAGCTGATTTTTTAAGTAGGTCTCCTCTAAAAAATGAATGTTTCAACCCTTAAGAATTGCAATCTGATATGGAATTCCAAATAGCTTTATTAGATGCTCATTTATCGCCGTTTATCTCTCCTGCCAAACTTGAAGAATTTAAGTTAGCTACTCAAAATGATGAAATTTCAAACATTTTATCTCATTACTATTTTAATGGTTGGCCTGAAACCAAACACAAAACAACAAATTAGTCAGGTCCTATTTTAAAATCAGAAATCAAATTTTTGTGAAAGATGATCTTTTATTTAATTTGAACTGTTTAATAGTCTCTAAGTCATTACGTCAAAACATGTTGAAAATAATACATGAAGGTCATTTAGGATTTAATTCTTGTGTTTGTAGAGCGAAAGATGTGCTTTACTGGCCTTTAGTGAATCATGACATAAAAAACATTGTTGCAAGTTGTTCAACGTGTATCAAATTTTCAAATGCAAACCCTAAACAATCCATCAAACCTCATCCTTTTCCATCGTTGCCGTGGAAAAAAGTAGCCACAGATTTATTTGAATTTAGTAATGAACATTTTCTTTGTGTCGTAGATTATTACTCTAAGTTTCCTGAGGTAATTTCGCTAAAAAGTGCGACACGTGCAAAATTTGTAATTAACAGCCTTAAATCGATTTTCTCTAGACATGACATTCCTGTTACTATTTTTTCTGATAACGGTCCTCCGTTCAATTCTGACGAGTTCCAAAATTTTACCACCTTATGGGGTATCTCTCATGTTACATCATCTCCTCATTATCCTAAATCTAACGGCATGGTTGAGAGAACCATACAGTCCATTAAAAAACTCATGAAAAATGGAAAGAAAATAATGAAGATTTTCACATTGCTTTGTTGAACTTTCGTAACACACCTAAAGTTGATTCTCCATCACCTAATCAATTGCTCATGTCCAGAGTCACAAAATCAAAATTACCTTCCAGTTATGAACTATTGAAACCCAAACTTGTTGATACAAATAAGTATAGTCAAACTTTAAAGTCTAGGCAACTGAAAATGACTCAAAGTAATAGTATTTTAAAATCATTCAACGAATTAAAAGTTGATGATCCTGTTTACTTCAAGAAAACACCTAAAGATGTTTGGCAACAAGCCACAATTTTAAAAAAATGCTCGGAACCCGATTCTTATGTATTAGAAGCTTCCAATGGTGGAACGTACAGGCGTAATCGTCTTCATATCAAATCTATTCCGAAAAAAGTGTCATTTAGTTTTGATCCTGAAAATAATTTTAGTCATGTTAAAAATCATAACGAATCGTTAGTGAATATACCTAAAATTAATAACGCAACAGATATGCAAAAATCTTCTCATTATCTCAGCTTCCCTCTGATTCCTTCTGCAACTAATACTGATAATAATGCAATCGATTGTACAACACCTAAAGTTGCTGAATTAACACCTGAAATTATCAATTTAGAAGAGTCAAGTGATGAAGATTATAGCACTCCTTCAACATCTTTTGTTACTCCATCGCATACTGTTGGTACTCCGTTGCTTAGAGGTCTTTTAAAACGCACTTCAAGTAGAACGATCAATCCTCTTAAAAGATATTCTCCTAATTAAATTTGTAAGCACTAACTGTGATATTATTGGAAAGTTTTGTAAGCATGTTAGTTTTGTAAGCGAGTTAGTTTTGTAAGTGTTATTTATTCTTAAAATTTTAATGTGATTTTAAAGTGTTTCTAATTCTTTTAATTAACGTTAAACGTGCCATGTGTGTCACTCTCTAAATCATCTTAAATTGTTTCTTTGTTTCAAAAAAAAGGAAGTTGTTGATAACATTGTATCAGTTACCTATTGTTAAAGTCGGCAACACTAAGACACCAGTCAGTTAGAGAATAAAGTCTGATCTCACTCGTCTAACATGTCGTTGTTATTTTATTAATTAGGTTTAGTTAAGTTATTAACAAAAGAACACAAGTCTTTTATTAACAATGAGAAAAATTATATGAGTAGAATCTTCAATAATTTACTTACACCCCACATACACCAGAAATAGTTTATACTAAATAGCAGACTCTGAGTGTGAATTTTTGTCACTTGCTTATTGGTAAGCTTAGTTGATTATCATGTTCTACAGAGTCGTGGAAGATACGTGTAATAGTTATTTTTTGCAGAAGTCAATCATTAAATTTTCGTACACGGATGCAGACAGAAGATTTCAATTCTTCCTAAATTCATGAGATCTGAACCTAGACCTCGGCGGTGGTTGACAAGTGCTTTACCCGATGAGCTACGTCTGCTTGCGTAAGGTCCAAGCACAAAGTAAACACATTCAAAGTATTGAAGCATTCATACACTTACAACAAATATTTCACACATAGAGTATGATATGAAACTAACAATAAAAATAAATTTCAATGAAATGCTTTACTAATAATACAAATAATAATACAATGCTTTCCATATTCATTTTTCTTTTGGGGAAGAAAACCGATCTAATTTACCTAATTTTTACGTAAAGCTTCCTCGTCAGAAATTTTATGAAAAAATAATTCAAACAAGGTGCGTAACCCCAGCCCCCCCCCCACTTTCAAATCAAACATGAACTGTTTTGAAGTATTTAGTACCTTAAACTTATCTGTTCTATTTTTACCAAATGTTACATTCATTTTCTACAGGGTGTAAAAAAAAAGAGCAGCTCCGAATAACTCGAGTTTGGGTTCGAATTTCAAAAAACGCTGACACACGGGTTCCATTACTTTGAGGGGGGCATCTTTTAGGGGGGTTGTCAAATTCCAGGCCCCCAGGGGAGCGGATCCGAGGGGTCACCGCCCCCCTAAATCACATTTCTCAAATGGCGACCCGTAATTTTTTTTACATAACTTTAAAAAGCATAAACTTCTAAGAATTTTGGCGCAAACCCCAGGTTGATATCGTTTTTCGTGTTCGAGATATCGAAAGTTAAAGTTCGATTTTGATCCATTTCCAAAAATTCATAACTCCCACTAAAAAAGTCGGAATTTAAAAAACTTTTAGCTTAAAACACTCTACAAAACAAGTACTTTTCAGAAAAAAATAAGACTGGCCAAAGAACCTAATTTTAAGGCTTCAAAAAAATTTCAAAATTGAAAATTTTGAATCAGCGATATTCTTGTAAAACGGCCCGACTCAACCATTTTGGCTTGGAACCGATTGGCTGAGTCCAAATGAGCGATGCAAAGCTCTCAAATGTCCCCACAACCTCATTAAAATCTAAGAGAGAGGTGTTTCCTGACTCTGAATTTAGCCATGTTCTCCATACGGAATGTCAGATGAGTGAGCAGCCGCGCCAGATCCCCCCGCTTCAAACCTAGTCTTCATCGCCACGTATCGCTGCGTTGCGGAAGGACAGGTGAGAGAGACGAGGTGATTGGCGTTGTCTGTCTCTCTTCACGCATGCGCAATGATTGTTTTTATCCCCTCCACTTTTCTGTGATCTGTCTCGCCGCTGCGCGGTAGAGGCAGGTTCTTAGTCCAGACTAGTTTAGTTCAAATTCATTGTCATTCTCATTTCTCATTCTCTTGAGAACACTCGTCTGAGCAGAAGCGACGAGGAGCAGTGGCCAGCGTATCTGGAATTATTTTATTATTTCGTACAGAGCTGTTCCTCTCTCTCTCTTAGCCAAACCTCAACGTTTGTTTCTTTGACTTGTAAAATATTTTATGCTTCGTTTTTCTCAATACATTATATTATTCTTCGTTCATCTAAAACACCGTCTTGCTCTCGTCTTTTATAGATCCACTTAAATTATCGTATCGGAACCCAGGGCACGAGTTATCGGCACCCAGGGTACGAGATAATTTAAGAAAGGATATCACTTCGTCCATTTTAAAAGCTCCTTAAAATATCATATCGGAACCCAGGGTACGAGTTATCGGAACCCAGGGTACGGGATAGTTTAAGAAGTAAAAGAAAGAGTTTTCTAAGCGGCAACTCAGGGCACGAGTAGTCGGCACCCAGAGTCACGTGAGGAAACTCTCTCATAAATCTTTCCCCCCATTTCTCTACCGAGCTACGCAAAGGGTCTTGTATAATAACCAGGACCATCACAGGAATTTGGTCATTTTAATGGTAATTTTGAGACTTTCTTGAGCTTTTAAGTGCTTCGCATCGCTCATTTGGAATCAGCCAACCGGTTTCAAGCCAAAATTGTTGAGTCGGGCCGTTTTACAAGAAATCGCTGATTCAACATTTTCGAAAATGTTGAAATTTTTTTTGAAGCCTAAAAATTAAGTTTCTTGACCAGTCTTATTTTTTCTAAAAAGCACTTGTTTTGTAGAGTATTTTAAGCTAAAATTTTTTTTCAATTCCGACTTTTTTGTGGGAGTTATGAATTTTTGAAAATGGACCAAAATCAAACTTTAACTTTCGATATCTCGAACACGAAAAACGATATCGACCAGGGGTTTGCGCCAAAATTCTTAGAATTTTATGCTTTTTAAAGTTATGTAATAAAAATTATAGGTCGCCATTTGAGAAATGTTTTTTAGGAGAAGGTGACCCCCGGATCCGCCCCCCTGGGGGGCCTGGAATTTGACAACCCCCCTAAAAGATGTCCTCCTCAAAATAATGGAACCCGTGTGTCAGCGTTTTTTGAAATTCGAACCCAAACTCGAGTTATTCGGAGCTGCTCCTTTTTTTTACACCCTGTATAATATCCATTCACCAGTAACCGAGGAAAAATTGAAGTTCTTAACTTCTTTTCGTAATTGTCTATCTTCTTCAAGTAATTTTTGGTATCACTAACAAGGGGAACGTCTCAAGTGTCCGCCTCCGATTTTGATGAAATATAGCTGAAAATCTTCATTGAGTGACGCTGATTAACACCCAGTACTTACTTTTTGCCAATGCGCCTTTAAAGTTGGTGAAAAAAAGTTCAAAGTTCGCAGCTGAACTGTGCGAAATCGTCGGAGCGTCCTAAGCGTGGCGAAATCGTGCGCAGTCTATATTCCCAACCTTTGGTGTAGTGGCTCCGGCGCTCCATTCGTACGCGCTCTGTCCCTGGTTCGATCCCCAGTGGAACCATCATGTTGTTGCACATACTTTTCCTCCCGTTCTGGAGTGTTACTCGCCAAAATATCCTTTGAAAACCTTCTCAAATTTATGTTTACATCATTCCTGTGGATAGACGGTTTGTTTTAAGTACGTCGAAATCATCAATTTGAAGGCACTCGAGTGGGTGCTCGCGATAAATGTTACACAAGGAAAAAATAACTTACTAATAATTTTGGAAAGGTCTCTCACGAACCACCTCTTACACTTACATGGACACTGAAATGCCCTCCAAAAATAATTTAAAAAAATGGAGGCAGGAATAAGAAATCATAGTTATTAGAGAAAAGATTCTTCCTAATTTGCGATATATAGTTCCAAAATTATTCGTATGTTATGTTTTCTTTATGTAACATTTATCGCTAACACCCACACGAGTGCCGTCGAATTGTCGATTTCGACGTCCTCACAACGAACCTTCTATCCACAGGAATGATGTAAAAATAATTTTGAGAAGGTTTCCAAAGGATATTTTGACGAGAAACACTCCAGAACGGGAGGAAATGTATGTGCAAAAACACAATAGTTCCACCGGAGTTCGAATCAGGGACCGAGCGCGTGCGAATCGAGCGCCGGTGCCACTACACCACAGGCTGAGAATGTAGACTGCGCACGATTTCGCCACCCTTAGGACGCTCCGACGATTTCGCGCAGTTCAGCTGCGAACTTTGAACTTTTTTTTCACCAACTTTAAAGGCGCATTGGCAAAAAGTAAGTACTGGGTGTTAATCAGCGTCACTCAATGAAGATTTTGAGCTATATTTCAGCTATATTTCATCAAAATCGGAGGCGGACACTTGAGACGTTCCCCTTGTAAGTTTAGAGGATTGAGAGTTTAACTCCGTAATAATTTCCGATTCCTAGAATCAACTTTATTTTCATTGTCGTGTAGAAACTTCAAGTTTAATAAATTTACACAAACTGTTGAATTGAGTAGGAAACTTTTAGGAAACCTTCGGAAACTAAGGGGCTACATATATTTCTTTACATTGACCGTAGGTATTCATCGCATTGCTTTCTTATTGATGGAGCAATTAGACGGAAAAATTTCGTATGAAGAAAAACATATGACCACCACGTAAGACATTTACCTTTTTTGTTTAAATATTAGTTTGACACACTAGTTTAATTAAAAATTAAGTGTTGTTACGAGCTGGATTAAATTCGACATTACATTTAATTTAAGTGAGAGCATTTCAGTTGTTTGTTGCTTATGCCCTTGTTATTTGAGTCCAATAGAGTTCTATCCTGGACATATTTCAATTAAGAATCTAGATCTTACAGGTGATTGTATGGTTATCGTCTCAACACTATATTTTTCCCTATTTTTCTCTTAGCCACCAAATTTTGTGCGTCAGATCAGTGCGTCAGGGCACAACCTTTCGTTTGACACTTGACCCCAAAGACTTCTAATATTATCTTGACTAGACATAACGCCTGCCCATTGAAGACGATCGGTATGCAACCACGATTACAGTATGTGCTAAGATTTTCGGAAATACATTGATTTAAATGGGAAAATGACTTTTTTCAAAAATTAATTAAAAATTCTAAAAAAAAATATTTTTCCATAAAACTTGGTGCCGTTTGAAAGCTCATGATATGCAGATTTCTGTTCGGGCCGGTTTTTATACCGTTTTTTCAATCGTAAACATTCTACAGAGGCTCAAAGTTAGGTAAATTTTCCTCGATTCTACGGGGTGTTCCACCGTTTCGGTACCCCGCTGTGACAAACTACATAGCTGTATATACTCAATTTTACGTAATCTATGTTATGATTAAAGTTATAATTATTGTGTATCTCAATAATTTATAGCATAAATTTTATTTTTTTGAGCTGTAACCATTCAAAAAAAGTGCAAAGAAAACAATTTTATGTAACACCCTGTAGAAAATCGTAGAATGTTTCTCGTTCAAAAATCACACATACAACTGGCCCAAACCGAAATCTGCATATAATGAGCTTTCAAATGGTACCAAGTTTTCCGGAAAAATATTTTTTTAGTATTTTTAATTAATTTTTAAAAAAAGTCATTTTCCCATTTAAAGCAATGTATTTCTGAAAATCTCTTAGCACTTGCTGTAATCGTGGATGCGGCGTGGCCAGGCGCAACATGCGATTTTTGTCCCACTCCTCATCTTCACTTTCCCCGCCCTAAAATCGGCCTTATGTCCAGTCTAGATAGTATTAGAAGTCTTTGCTCGACCCGGTCACGCCCCTCCGTCTACTCGCATGGGTCTTATGCTAGCCGGTATCTAATCGTTCCGTTGTCCGGCTTGTAGTGTCTGTTGGCGGTCGCCCTGTCGTTTCCCGGACAGGCCGGGCGGGGTGGAGATGACGGCCTACCTGCGTTCAGAGTCTAGATGGTCTCCCGCTCTGCACGAAACTAAGAGCTTAAAATACTCTAAATAGCAAGCCTTTTCCAGAAAAAAATGCAATTTTAACAATTTAGTTGAAATTTGGTTATACGGCCCTCAAACATTTTCATTGTTCTTGCCCCCGACCCTTTAGGAAACCTATATCAGAAAGATTCTGAGGGACGAACACCATCAAGTTATTCATCGATCAAAAGAGCGTAATAAACGGTTCGTTTCGCTGCAAACTCAAATTCGATATTGTATATTGCATTAGACGTGTCGAATTTTGTAAATTGACCTTCAACATTCGTTATCTCTAAGGCGAAAAACTATATTGACTTCCAGTTTGTGCCAAAATGCTCCATTTGTTACGCCAGTGGTGTAGCCTGAAAAATGTCGAGGAATGGGGGGTCCGGGGTTCAAAAACTTTGAAGGAAGGGGGTCTAAAAGGAACAATTTGGTCTCTCTGAACACGCAAAAAATGATATTTTTTTGGCGCAAATTTTGTTGTCAAGGAAGAGGGGGGTCCAGACCCCCTGGATCTCCCCCTTGGATACGCCGCTGTGTTACGCCCTATCGATCGATGTAACACTCGATTGGGGTCATCCCTCGGAATCTTTCAGATTGCCTCCTGAGGGAGGCAAGAACGTTGAAAATGTTTGGGGCTATATTACCAAATTTCTACTAAACTTTTGTTAAAACTGCATTTCTTTTCTAAAAAAAAACTTGCTATTTAGAGTATTTAATGCTCTTCGTTTTTTCTTAAATCCTACTTTTCAACGGGGGATAGTGATTTTTTTTCTGAATTTGGTTCCAAATCTAAATTTGACCTTCGATGTATCGAATAAAAATGATATCGACCTCCGGTTTGCGTGAAAATCGTAGAAATTCGTAGAAATGTATGCCCTTTTAAACGATGTATCTCAAGATAGGGGTTGCAAAACGAAAAAATGTGCCGACTATGTTTGCCGGAATTTTCCTTCCAAAGTAAAAAATCAATTTATTTTTCGATGAGCTCGAGGAACACGTTTCCATTTTGGCCTTAAATGACTCCATTCATACCCTACGTTAAACTCCCGAAAAGATCCGAGAGGTCCATCGATTTTATATTTAACTTTCGTTGACGCCAGCCATGCCGAAGCTTCGTCGAGGTTTTGTTGCAAATGCTTTTGATGGTATACGTATGGTTTGCCGTGTGCTCCCTGTACTTTAACGTTTCCTCTGCAAACCCTTTCCAAACTAATTCTCATTACCAGTTGGTCTCCTATTACAGTGTACTCTTCGGAGCCAAAACTCCCAACTCTGTGTTAGATTTACCCATCCGCATTTTCAGGGTATGTAACTAAATATTTTCAAGCTTCCTTCAAGTGTTAAGGCACTTTTACTCGGGTTAAGGAATTTATATAGTTCTTTACAGATTCGAATTTAACTTATTGTACAGCACACTATTAACAAACCAATGGACGAACTCCAGGATGAAACAAAAACCAACATGTAGGATGTGGTGATCTGATTAAACAACAGTTGATTTAATCACATGGAGATATCATGCGATTATAATGAAACTTTGATTCCACTAAATCAATATCTTTGTTTGCTTTTTCAGATTCAATCATAGAAAGAGAGGGAGTATATCAACAAGGAAGTTTATAGAAAAATACAACTTGACTCAACCTTTAGCAGCTAACTTTTTCCTAACCGGTTATAAATAAACCGGTCATTCCAAACGTCATTTTCATACTGGGTTTATGTTAAATCAAGATACTTCTGATACCTTTTACTAAAATAAGCTATCAGTTTTTCAGTTTTGTACCATTAAATCACGAAGTAATTTAATTTTCCACAAGAAACATCTCTCTCTCTCTCTCTTTCTCTCCCTCTCTCTTTCCCCCCTCTCTCTCTCTCTCTCCCTCTCTCTCCCTCTCTCTCTCTCTCTCTCTCTCCCTCTCTCTCTCTCTCTTTCTCTCTCTTTCACGCATATCAAAACCAGTGGGGACACGTTCCACACACAAAACAGACACATCCGTGGGGACATATTTCAAAATTTGGTCACAGATGCATTTTTGACTATAGAACATCGGGAGTCTGTAGCGGCTCAAGAGAGAAACAGAGGACCACTCAAATGAAAGAGATCTGAGAACTAGTGGGATGGAGAGAGCAAAACACTTACACTTGACCAAAAGCTTATTACTTAACTCACCTTGACATCTGAGCTCATATGAGCATGTTCAGACCTAGGTTATCATTGTAATCCTGGAAGTCAGTCACTCGTGCCTAAAATAAGGGGTTTGTCTACGGCATAACTAAGGACGGCGGGGCGGCGGTAGATAGTTATCTGAAATCATAATTATATCAATGTGATTCCTGAAAAAGACAAAGCAATCCGGTGAGTAGTGGTTAGGCCTAACGTTAGGTCTACCGCGTGTTGGGACGGCGGACTTTAGCCATGTCGGTGATCAGATTGAGATTAGCGGCGAGATTAATAACAAGCAAGAAAACATTACCAATTCTACGGTCTACGAAGCATAAGAGAGAAAGCAAAGAGTCGCAATCCAAAACAAAGGCAGAAGAAAAGAAGCGAGCAAGGATCCAAGCAGGACGGCTACAAACGAACTCTCTACAAGACGCACATGAGAGAGGGTGTCGAAGTAAGATTGGCGGAAAGTTCGGCGAGACCAGTTGAGGCTGCAGTTGGAGTCGAGCGGGGGAACGAAGAACCAGCGCGAACTGGATCACTCGGCGGTGATTGGTTCATGTGACGGGGCGTGCGGATTGCCTACTCAGAAGCGCGAAGGCGTTTTATATGATGTGACGTATATACGGAAACAGAGTCCGTTTTTCCACTCTTCTCCATTAAAAAGCTCTCTCTCCATATTTTCCCTTGTGGGGACAGTCCTCACTGGTGGACTAGAAGATGGAGTCTCCACGCGGAGATCTCTGGACAAGAATAGTAGACTCTATTAAACGGGACCTTGCCAAGTCATTCCAAGCGTCATGTGACAGCTGTTAGCGCGCGATCAGTAGCTCCGCATCGGTAATTTGGCTCCTGGTGATTGTTGATCATTGTTTCCCGGCTCGTTGTATTCGCCGTCCGTGCGTCCGTAGCACTCGTCCATCTTAGCGCCTTTTCTGTTCTCTGTTTTCTTGAGACTTAATTTAATTTTTTTGTTGTTGTTGTGCCGTCTGTGTTATGTGAGAGTGAAGGTGTGCTATATTAGCTTCTAGTTTAACAAATATCTCCAGCCCCACCAGTGGGAATTCTAAAATTTTTTAAAAAATCTTTACCCAGGCATTTTACGATGATTCCAGCAAAATTACGTCTGAAGCCCACGGGATAGTGTCCTCTCAGGTTTAAAAGTCCCCACGGGCAGGGCTGTATGTAGGCGGCTGTCCTCACAGGTATTGATATGCTATCTGAGGACCAGGATAGTCTTTCACAGGTTTAAAAGTCCCCACGGGTAGGGCTGTAGATAGGCGATTGTCCTCACAGGTATTGATATGCTATTTGAGGACCGGGATAATGTCCTAACAGGTTTAAAAGTCCCCGAGAAGCGCGGAGGGAAACGCGGATTGCGAGCGAAGCAAGAATTTGGAGGAGTTCGGGGAGGAGGGTTATTGAGCCGCCAATTTTGAAAAATAAAATAAAAAAAAACAAATCATCGATGTTATCAAGATCGAGGCGCCCAAAAAGACGTATGTGATGTTCCGATTATAGGTCACTACAGAACTTGGCAAGAAAATAATATCGAATTGCAAGAGCATCATTGACAAACTGCTGATTTCTCATGAGGGCGAATGTGACTATCATATACAGTTCCGGTAAGTCCCGGAATGGCTGCGCCATTTCTTTATTTACGCAGATAAAAAAACCAAACTTTGGGAATGTTCCTAGGTAAATAAAAACTACTTTTGGGGGGGGGGGGGTCAAAATGTTGGGCGCCCCTCCCGGGGGGCGGGGGCGCCCTAACTTTTTTTTTCAAACGGCAACCCCTATCTTGTGATACCTCATTCAAAAGAGGGTAAAAAATTGAGCATTTTGGCGCAAACCGCATGTCGATATCTCTTTTAGTATTCGAGATATCGAACTTCAAAAATCTATGGAAACCCATTTTAAAAAAAAGCATAACTCTTATTCAGAAAGTCGCTATTTAAAAAACTAGGGGTCTAAACTACTCTACATAACAAGCTCTTTCCAGGGAAAAACACCTCTACCCAAAAAAATTAACTTACAGTTGTTTTTTTTCTCGCCAAAATTTTTTGAAAAATTTCAAACATTTTGGATCAGCAATTTCCCTGTAATACGGACCAAATATCCAAATGTGGGTTAGAAGCTTCTCTGAAAAGCTCAGTAATTACAGTGAAGCGCTAAAAGTTCAGAAAACCCCATTTAGCCCGACATTTACTTCAACTCGACTTAGATTGTAGAAAATTCGATATCTGCGAGTCCGTGAGGTGCATTTTCGCGAATCAAGATAAGCAACGCGACAGGGCAGTGAAGGAGCAAGTAGATGAATGTGAGATAATGTGAATCACTTGAAACTCCGAGTTCACGCATCTCGCTGGCGGTAAATTGAAGTAAATGTCGGGCTAAATGGGGTTTTCTGAACTTTTAGCGCTTCACAGTAATTATTGAGCTTTTCAGAGAAGCTTCTAACCCAAATTTGGATATTTGGTCCGTATTACAGGGAAATTGCTGATCCAAAATGTTTGAAATTATTTGAAAAATTTTGGCGGGGAAAAAAAAACAACTGTAAGTTAATTTTTTGGGCAGAGGTGTTTTCCCCTGGAAAGAGCTTGTTATGTAGAGTAGTTTAGACCCCTAGTTTTTTAAATAGCGACTTTCTGAATAAGAGTTATGATTTTTTTTAAAATGGGTTTCCATAGATTTTCGAAGTTCGATATCTCGAATACTAAAAGAGATATCGACATGCGGTTTGCGCCAAAATGCTCAATTTTTTACCCTCTTTTGAATGAGGTATCACAAGATAGGGGTTGCCCTTTGAAAAAAAAAGTTACGGGCGCCCAAAATGTTGACCCCCCCAAAAAGTAGTTTTTATTTATCTAGGAACATTCCCAAAGTTTGGTTTTTTTGTCTGCGTAAATAAAGACATGGCGCAGCCGTTCCGGGACTTACCGGACACCCTGTAGATATCTGGTCCATTGAGAGCATATCGACAAGTCGGTACAAGCAGGCGTATCTCGATCAACCCCCTTGCGATGCTCATGGTGGACCGTTAGATAGCAACCGATCATTCTCGCGCCACTATCCACAGTCGTCCACATACAGAACTTTGAGAGGCCAACCGACATACGTCTGAAAAGCACGAATCCAATGCGCGTAAAAAAATTCTTGCGAAAATTCTAGATCGTGCCATTGGAAGATCGCAGTGCGTCGAGCATCTGTTTCTTGGTAAAATCGATTTATACTGGCGATAAAAAAAAAAAAAACGATAAAAAAGCTATAAAAGAGCGATAAAAAACCAATTTGCATATTGATGAGTCCGACGTGAATTCACTTGGTGCGAAAAAAGGTCTCAAAGTTAGCAATTCGAGCGCTTCCATCGGTAAAAATATGAATGGTTGAAAATAAACACTTAAATAAAATACGAAAACATTAAACACTGAATGAAAGGAACTTAAAAAAAAGACGAGAAAGAAAACCTGACTACGAGCAAACCTGACTACTAGCAAACCTGACTTCGATCAAACCTGACTTTTTGGTGGGATTTTTTTATCGTAGACAAGAAGCAGGGCTCTTAAAATGTCCCCTCTGCTCTTCCGGGGCACCATCAATGTGTTTTTAAACGGGAAAATAGACTTACGAGCAAACCTGTCTCTCTGGCGGGATTTAAACTGCTGGCAAGGCGCACTGCTCTCAAAACGTCCTCTCTGCTCTTCC
>VMOF01000111.1:302430-486759 GCA_011764245.1 Trialeurodes vaporariorum
TCTTCCCATAACTTTTGAAATATTGGTCCTTATGCTTCCAGATTTTGTACAGCTGTTGCTTTTTAGATTCCTCAGAGGCTCTTTTTTTGTTTTTTTGAAATTTCAACTTTTAGGTTAGTTAAGGGGGAAAAATGATTTTCATTGAAATCAATGGTAAAATGGGTAAAAATGGGTAAAACTGAAATAATTCAAGTTTGGCTCAATCAATTTTGATAAAAGTTAGCAAAAAAATCTAGATTCAGCCTACTATAATATAAACCACACATAGTTACAATATTCAACCCTTCAAACCGTTTAAAAAATCAAAATAAGTGCGCTCAAGCCAAAAAATGGAATTATTGTGAGAAATTAATCTTTTTACTTGGTGTCAATCAATAATGGCTCAATAAATTTTGATGAAATTTTTGTACACACAATCCGCTATCAAAATACTAACATATTTTGCTTTCTTAGTCACCATACACAACTGATAAAACTTTTTAAGAGGCAATATAGGTGCGATTGAGAAAAAATATGAAAATAAACGCAAATAAAAACATATTCCTATTAATTGGGATAGTTCAGGTTTGGTCCAATGAATTTTGATGAAAACTGGCAAATGAAATCTACTATTAGTCTACAAAAGAAAGTATCCCTCACAGTTACAATATACAACCCTTAAGAGAGTTTAAAAATCAAAATAGGGTGTTCGACCCAAAAAAAAAAGAATTAAAGTGAGGAATTAATGTTAAAACTTGGAGTCAGTCATGAATGAGATGAATTTTGATGAAACTTTGCACAAACATAACATGTTACCGACCCACTAAAATATTTCTCTCATACAGTCATCATGAAAAACCTTTAAGACCGTTTCAAGGAGCAATACAGGTGCGATCGAGCAAAATCTTTTAAACTAAACCAATATAAAGACAAAAATAATATTTGGAATAAGTAATTCAAGCATGAATCAATTGAGGCATTTTTCGGTAAATGGGCGTATGGCGATTTACGCCCTTTTTTTGGAGAACTCGTTTTTGAAATCCTGACGATGTGACCTAACAGGTGATATAAAGTTATTCATATGTTGAACGGAAAATAACCACGAATCAATCGTTCGAATGGACCCACCTCGGCTGAATTCAGAAACTTATGGGCTACAGTGCCTCTTACGAGCGGTACTCGCAGCGGCTCGCGCTCGCGATATCTGTACTCCCATCGCATATGTATCTGATACTGATAAGAGCTCAGTGGATATGTCAGTGTGTGTGTGGATATGTCAGTGTGTGGGTTTTTTGCGTTTTTGGCTCCGTCTCCGAGGACAACAATAAAAACCCTCCTTTTTGGCCAAAAATAAGCCCAAAAGGGCCTTAATACCATCCCTCCGCCTTATAATTTTCTTTTCTTCAAGTTTGTGACCCAAATCTAACCCAAACAATACTTGTCGGATAGGCTGGGAGAGAAAAAAAAACGTTTTTCGGTAAAAGGGCGTATAACGCTTCAACTTTGAACTTTCACTGCTCAACTAATTTTCACTCTAAAAACTTGAAATTAAGGAGAGTTCTTCTTGAATGTTTGTTCTACAAGTCAGTCTTTCAAATTTTGAAAAATCTGCAGTAGTCTCTAAGTTATAACGTTTTAAACTTTCAAACGCGTTTTTCTCGAAAGTCGTTTTTTCGCCATACGCCCATTTACCGAAAAATGCCTCAATTAAGTTCGATGAATATTAAAACAATAAGTTTGCAATCTGCCTAGGCATAATTTTTTTTCCATGTATAGCTACAATCAACAACTCTTAAGTCTGATACCGTTTAAAGGCAATATAGGTTCCATCAAACCAAAAAGAGAACGTATAAGAAAAATTAAAAGTATACTTAAAGAAGAGTCAATCAAAAATGGCTGGATGAATTTTGTTGAAATTTTGTGTATGCAGTCTGCAAACAAAATACATCTTTAGAGGGTGTTTAATCTGCTAAACTAAAAAATTATTTTGAAGATCCACCGTTTTCAAGAAGGAACCAAAAATTGTATTCATTGGAGGAAATGCAAGAATCAATATCGATTTTGACAAAGTATAAAAACTAAGGAAAAAAAGAAACTCCAACAAATAGAATGAATGAAACTTAAAGAATAAGAACTTATTGGAATCTGGAATTAATCTAAAACTTGTTGAAAGCAACATCAGATTAGAATTTAGGGATCTCAATTAGCCTTCAATTGATGAAGTAGGCAACTATTCGTACAGCTTCTCTACAAATTTGCAAACTCTTCGGATTGAAGGCAGAATTATGTCTAGAGATGAACATATTTGATAAATACTTGTGGGTCAAGTGGTCCCCCCAGAATTCTAAAGGAGGGTCTGGGGGCCGACCCCATAACTCTAAAGGGGGGTCGGGGGTCTCTCCCCAGAATTCTAAAAGGGGGTCGTGGGTCTCCCCTAGCATTTTAAAGGGGGGTTTGGGGTCTCCCCCAACATTTCAAAGGGGGTCTGGGGGTCGCCCTCAGATAAAAGTGGTGTGAGAAAGTGTTTGTAGGGTATTCCCTACAGTTTATTTTCATTTAAGGCCTATTTAGTATTTAGCCTGTCCCAATTTTGGGTCTTTTTTTTCCTGATTATCCCATCTGGTGACATCGGGGGCTTTTGAAAACATCAAAAACGGAAAATTTGGGGTCTTTCCCCTATCTGACTTATTTGCTTCAAATCATTTGGGTCAGTAGTTTTCGAGGAAAATTCCCTATCCGGGTGGTCTTTTGCATTAAATTCTAATGAATTGATTTATCTAGAGCTTTGTGTTAATCAATTTCTTTTAGCAATAAATTGCTTATTTGAGATACATTCTTTTCTAAAACATCACAGAAAAACATACACAGAATTTTCACTTAGGAAATGTCACTATGATACAAACTTTCATTTCATAGGAATTTCCTTCAAAAAAGAAATTTTAGTAATCTCCAACAAAGAACTGACGGGTCTCAAAAAATTGAAGTTTTCTCTGTTAAAATTAAGTAAAAGCGTAGAGGCAGGGTGAACCCCTCCCAATCTTTTTTCACAGTTATCTAGAGCATACTTTTATGGTTATTGTTTAAAAAAAATGTCCAATACTTCATTGCCGCGCAGCGCCGTTGGAATTAAATGGGCTGTAACATAACTGATTATGTACTTGAGCTTTACTTAAGTTGCGTTGTCAAATACTGCATAGGTATTTACTATCGGAAGGTTATCTATTTTTTTTTTTTTTTTTTTTTTTTTTTTTTTGCAATATGCACCTAAATAAATTGAGTGCAGTTTTTTTATCTCACGATTAACACAACATTTATGCATGTGTTTCGTAACTTAATAGTCCACTTTTTCACCTACTAACCGCCTACGTCATGCTGATGGAATTATTTGTTTAAAAAAAAAAAAAAATATAATAAAAAAATTATTTTACATAGGCTCATTGGTTGCACGGAATAGCAGCAAAGTTTGGCAACTTGATGATTCCAGAGGACTTAAGGCTGTCTCCTTTTCTTGTCACGTGGCCTTCCAAGGAAGGGTTGATGTACACCTTAATCATGATTGGTAAGAATAAAATATCGATAAAGTAACTAACGAACCATTCGTTGGCTTGTTGGTTGAAGTATTTGTCATTGAGTCAATCACTGAATATATGCCTCAACCATTGACACGCCTTCAACGAATGAATACAGGAAGGAATGGGAAAAGGCAGAAAAAACAAAAGCCAGTGTATATCACATCAATGTATCATCAATGATTCTGTACAAATTCATCCACGGAGCCAATTAGATTAGTTTTTTCCTTTCGAAACATTGAATCGCGGCACAGCAAGGAGAAAGGTGGAGGCATTTGTACCCAACCTACGTTCTACATCACAGCGCAACGAATCTGTACCCAATAGTCACGTGGCTGGCGAGCGCGGTACCCGCAGCACCCACCAGCGTACACCCACCCCCGTCAGACCCCCCTCGCTACATTCGTATCGTTGTGACGTAGGTGGGGTACGAATGCCTCCACCTTTTTACTTCCATCATGGAAGAAATCATGATGCATCTGCGCTCATTGTGATTTTTTCAGCGTTTATTTAAGAATTCATGCTCAAAAGTGGATATTACCAACAGAGCAATTGGCTCAAATGCTTGGAATGAACTAAGTCCATTAGATTCGATATTGCTAAGTTGACTCGATCGTTCATAATCGGCTGCCAAGAAATTATATCATGCAGAAATATAATTAAAAGGACTTAAACTGTACTTACACGTTTCGACAGAGGAAGAGAGCTTACATCAAACTGTAGAACTAGAATCAAACTGTAACTGATAAATGCTGATAGTTGAAGACAGTTAAAATTTTTGAAATGCTCTTTAACAAATAAACCAAGTTCGTCTCTCAGATAAACAGTAGGAAAACTGAAAGGGGCAACACTTCAGTAAGGATCACAAAGGCTTCTTTGGGAGAAGAGTCACCAGAGCACTTGTTAACATGGACAGAATTAGACTTGAGTTAAACCGGCAAGTTAAGTCTTGAGCAAAAATAAAAAGCTTATTATCACCTCATAAATTAGACATCAATTCAGGATTAATTCAGTAATTTTTGAAATGCTTGGAAAGTCAAAATAGTCAAGCTCTCTTGAAAAAAGAAAGATATGCATTGGCTACGCTGAGTTCGCTCAAACGTTTTCTGAATGGCGAATAATATGGTCTCTGATGAGTGCTGAAAAAAACCAAACACCCTTGGCGAACGGTGATGTTCGGATATTTCCTTGCCTTAAAAGCGTAAAAATCCTGTGTGGGACAGGAAGCAAACGATTTTACGGCTTGATGGTACTGAAGAGAAATTAAACTGGACGTTGCATAAAGCTTGCCTTCAAATTGTGACAACTGTTATTCAACACAAAATCAGCCTGGAAATTCACAGTACCTGAAGACTCCTGACAGAATTCCTGATAAAGTTGTCTCGAGACATGAAAAATTTAGAATAGGTAATGGAGCACTTGCCTTCAAAAGAATTCTTCATTCAAAAGTAAATTATTTAATCAAACAATACATCCAAGGTGTTTTTATTCTTTTTCCTTCGGTAACTTTCCTCTCTAGACCACTGCGATCACAAATATTTCAAAAGGATCAAGGAACACGCTCATCGGTTCACAAAAGTACTTCAGATCACTCAACTTTAGGACATGAAAATGAGTAAATCTGTCTCAGGAAGAGAAAGTTTGCTGAGAGAGGTCAAATTACAAAATAATTGAATAAATCACCACAAATAAAAAAAAAAAAATAATAAAATAGTAATTTTTACTCGTCGAAATGCCAAGAAAGGCAATAGTGAGCTGCGGCATTACGAGGCAATAACACACGGCTTACACCCTATGTTGAAACTGACAAATTAAATGAAAGCTATGAAGAATTTGAGTGATTCACTTAAATGAAACTGAAATTAAGGCTATGAATGACAGAAAACACGCAAAATAAATTCAAATTTTAAAGTCACTGATAGAGTTCGAAAACACGCGAAAATACACTGCGGAGATAGGGAAATTAGGTTTGTTTACACGTTTATTTCTAACCTTAAAATCTCCGAGGCGGTTATGCATGTTTACTAAAGCTTCCGAACTAGATAAAGATCGTGAAGATATTAAATTGCCATTGTTTGATTAGTAGGTATAGCTCGTTGGTAATCACAGACAAAATAAAGAAACTAGGTACCGCAATAAGAGAAATTTATTTATAACGGAGACAAATCCTCGTCAAAAACATAGGGTCAATACTCAATAACTCAAAAATACAAACGGCGCACTATGGATCTAAATCGAGTCCTAAGCATCTAATGATAATTCTCCGATGGATGTAGGAAAATCCAGGAATAAACACCTAGCCAAATAAACCCATTAAAACCATACATAGTACCCAGCTAGAATACTTGTTTTGGGACCTCGAACCAATCGATTTTTGACCTCCTAAGTCCTAAGATTTGATCTGGGTCCATAGTGTGGCGAACCAAACAAGGATAAAGAATATCGATAACTCCAGAATGGCGCGGGATTCGTTTTGTTCCATGTTAAAAGATAGGAGAGCTTTTCGCGTTGCCGCTTCACAATACATATATTCTAAACAAACAGGATCTACCGCTAATCAAAACGCGATCATTTGGCAATCTGACAACGCACGTTCGATACCTAGCTGAAAGATATAGATTTTTACGCAGGCAGTTTATTGCCGAAATCGAAACGAACCCATAAGAAAAACATGCAGTATATCTGCATGCTAAAAAAAGAAGGAAAGAAGAGAAAAAAAACACGCTTAATTGTTTGAATTCAAACGTTTTAACGTTGACAAATCTTCCGACACCACGTTTCGATACCAATTTTGACCTATACCTCTTGATAGGCGAAAAATGGTGTGTGGCTGTGATAGTAAATGAAAATTATTTTAATTTTTTATTGATTGAGCAGCTCAATTTGAGCTGAAGAACGATTACTTGTTTTGGTTGCGTAGTAAAAAGTTACGAACCGAAAACGATCTTGAATTTGATAATTGGCAACACCGCAACCTTGGAGTGAAAGGCAAAAATTGATCCAGATTTTTACACTTTTGATGGTCCTTCACTCACTCAGAAAATTTTTCGCAATTTTATCTCACGGCGATTACCGCCGATTATGAACAAGGCCTTTCATTTTTCAGTTTTTCTTGACGAATAAATTTCAATATTCTCTGATGAGGAGATTGATCAATTTATTTTTTTTTTTTTTAGGTCCTGACGAACCATCTAGGGAGTATCATTCGTTACGAGAATGGAATCACTGGATTGTTGGCAATATGCCTGGCCCCTTATTATTAACTGGTGATGTACTTGCTGAGTATGTTGGACCTGACCCTCTTGAGGGCACTGGTATGTTCAATCGCCCTCAAGGGTTTTCATATCTTTTACATCTGAGGCTCTCTCACTCATGCATGGTAATTAACTCATCAGTCTTAATTTGGGCAAAAAGGTGATGTCAAGGAAACCCTCCTTGTGACCCCTCTATCGCTTCAGCTTGGCGAGTGGAGTCAATCGCCTTCAAGAGTTTTCATATCTTTTGTATCTGAGGCTCTTTCACTCATGCATTTTAACCCATGAGTCTTAAACATTGGCAAAAAGGTGATGTCACGAAAATCTCCGGTTTGAACCCTCTATTGGCGAATGGAATCCATCGCCCTCAAGGGTTTTTATTTATTTATACATGCGCCCAAGACCTCCCAGAAATCGTGGGCTTATAGAGGGAGTGGTGAATAGTCAGATAGCCCATGGGCTGCAAAAGTGTAAATTCTGCGCTTATTTTAAGGTTCGTGTTTATGGGTAAAAATAGCCTTATTTTGACTTGAATAATCGGCTCTAGAAGTTTCCGACGTTAAACCTGAAACACCCGGTATACATTCTTTTCTCAAGTCAACCATTCAATTTTTTCTGTGTAGTCTGAGAAGCAGTGAGAATTTTGCCTGCCATAACAAGAGCTCATCGAGATCGGTGCCAATATGCACGAGTTTACTGAGTTCCGAAATCTAGGTGGAGCTCTAACTATCATGAAACCTAGATCTAGAGCATATTATCAGACCCTTGAGGATTCTCGACGGTGCCATTTTAGGTTGGACAAGTTGACCACAGGTTGGAACACGGGTGCATGGCACACCATTTTCGATGAATCAAATTGATCGCGCGATTTGAACACAAGTGTAAAGCTCTTCACTGCATGAGAAGAAGCGCGCTTTTATGAGTACTTTTGCTATCATGCTATATGTCGGCTAACTCTTTGTAGCATTTAAAAAAGGCAACCGTGATTAGTTTAACAGCAAATCATCGCTAGAAATTACGACACTACTTACGAAAAGTAATTGCTCCCAAGATTTTTACAATTCCGAGATCATAATCCCCACCCTTTGAAGTTAGGATTGGCCCTCTCTTAAGTGAATAATGGTTAGATTTACTTGGGTCTCATCGTGTACTCTATTATTATCAGCGTATGAAAGTGTGCCTTTATTATTTGATTAGTTTGACGAGATTGAGAACTCGTGTTCAGGAGACGTTGTGTGACACTCAATGGCGATGACATGGTGGATATCTAATGAAAGCAGACAATACGTAACACGAGGAGCATATAGAGACTTTATTTAGAGAAATTGTGATATTCTCTACTTCTTAAGTGCCAGACATACAGTCAAACTGTTATATCCTACGAGGGGCGTTCAATAAGTAAGTATCCCCCCCCTCTAAAATCCACGAAAATGGACCAAATTTATAAAACTTTAGATGAAAATCTTCCTTAGGATATACTGAATCCAGCTATTCAATAATCAACGCAATCGGATAAAATGCGGCCGCACACGGGCCGCGGATGCGCGTTGCGGCGTGAGCCGCTCCCGCCGGCTCGGCCGAATTTTTAGTAGCGCGCGGCTAGAGAGGCTTCTCTTCAAACGTTCATACATTTAATCAACAACCGGGGAGGGAAAAAAATCATCGGTTAAAAACATGAGTTGGGCTTACCTTATTTCTCCACATATCCACCTTTTCGGTCCAAACAGGTCTGATATCGAGACTCCAACTTTTTGATGCCTCGCGCGTAGAAATCCTTGGACTGATTCTTGAAAAAAGTGCTGCAAGCATTTTTGACCTCCTCCACAGATTCAAAATGCACACCACCAAGTTCCGCCTTGAGATATGGAAACATTGGACCGAAAAGGTGGATATGTGGAGAAATGAGGTAAGTCCAACTCATGTTTTTAACCGATGATTTTTTTCCCTCCCCGGTTGTTGATTAAATGTATGAACGTTTGAAGAGAAGCCTCTCTAGCCGCGCGCTACTAAAAATTCGGCCGAGCCGGCGGGAGCGGCTCACGCCGCAACGCGCATCCGCGGCCCCTGTGCGGCCGCATTTTATCCGGTTGCGTTGATTCTTAAATAGCTGGATTCAGTATATCCTAAGGAAAATTTTCATCTAAAGTTTTTTAAATTTGGTCCATTTTCGTGGATTTTAGAGGGGGGGATTAGGGTGGCCCTTATTTTGGACTTTTGAGAAATTGCACAGGGGGAACCTTGCAATCGGTTCATTTTCGCATGAAAAAAATGGGAAAAATAATAAAAAAATTCTAAAAATTTTTTAACCCGTGCCTCAATGAGCCTAAAGTGGCGCTCGGCGGAATCCCGTACTCGGCGGAATCCCCGTACTCGGCAAAATCGCGTTTTCGCTCTGTTTCACCCCCTCCTTAGAGCATGACCTGTTCCGCTCAGACTGTTCAAAGTTTGTAGGAAGGGACACTTTTAGGAGTACTTTCACGGATAATTGACCGAAATAGTCTCCAAACCTTCAAAAAGAATTTTTTTTGCCCTCAAAATCAGGTAAAATCACGGTTTTCTGGGTCCGACTGAAAAAATCGCGTTTCCCAGCCATCTGTATAGCATTTGTTGTATTGTACGATCTGGTTCGTTTAGGCTCATGAAATTTGGTCACGTTGTACCCTTTTTGGTGTACTTTCACCTGAAAGTAGTAGTTTTTGCCTAATAATTTTAGACGAATTGGGTTTGGGGGCCTGATCTTTTACTGTAAACTCGAAAACAAACTATTTTACTAATATTTAATGAATACGAACAGAATGAAGCAGCAGAGTAACAAAAGCCGATTTACTTTGTTTTTAAATTTACACGTCGCTGTTTGAGTTGGCATAGGGTCCCCCCCCCTAAAAGAACCTTACGGGTAGGTAGATCTCTAGCATAGCAGACAAAAAATTCTAATTATAGCTTTACATACTGCCTAAGGAAGAACGTTGTGACTCCATTTGTCAGTTACGTTATTTTTATGATGAATTTGTTGGTCTTTACCCCACTCTCATACACGTGGATTCACTGCAAAAACAGTGTAACTGATGAATGGAGTTACGGCGTTCTTCCTTAGCATGGCAGAATAGGTATTGAACGCTTTTGAAAAATAGCACTAAATATATTTCTGAATTTTAAAACATGTTTGAAAATATTTACCTAATGTTCATACAAGTTTTTTCCTAAGGGTTGCCTTTTTGACGTTTGGGAAAATCACTAACAATTTGTAGAATATTTTGCCGCTGCTCTTCATTTTTGGTGAGTGGGTCGTTGTAATCGGAAATACGTTTAGTTGCCCTCTCAGCTCCATCATTAACGCATTTTATATTTCTGACAATTTGAAGATTTCTTCGATAGCTTTTATTTTCTAACCAGGTCCTCGGATGAGAGCTCAGAAAATCTGAAGGAAGAGCAAAGCTATCAAAGAAATTCTTTGTTCTGCTAGACACAAAATCGTTCATTTCTTTTCCTATTATATCTTCAAAATTCATGATTTTAAATCTTTATTCTCATCAAAAATTCCATCCTCTTCAAGTGCTTTTACCATTTTAATTTTGCATTCATCTATCACCTCGTCATCAAAGAAACAGAAAGCGGCGCATTCAGGAACGAAATACCAAAGATGATTTTTAAACTTAGACTGTGCTGCTTTTGAAATAGCCAAGTCAACAGATTCATACTGCAAAAGTGTTTTCATGAATCAATAAAATAGTGACATATTAAAAAAAATCTCAAAAAATGGGGGGAATCTGAGCTCGTTAAAAAGTGAGACGGTTCAACCGGAGAAAATGTTTTCCATTTTTTTTTTTTTTTTTTGTTTTTTATCTACATAGGTACTGGAAGTTTTTAACTTGAAACTTGAAAGAGGTTATGAAAACAGCTTCCTTTGCATGCGATATAAATCCATGGTAACGCCTCCGAGCTTCTATCATTCCTCCCTTTCCTCGCATTGATTTATTCTAATCACTGTCTTACCCAATTTTGGGCCCCCAAAACCGATTCGTCAGAAATTTTTAGGCAAAAACTACTACTTTCAGGTGAAAGTACACCAAAAAGGGTACAACGTGACCAAATTTCATGAGCCTAAACGAACCAGATCGTACAATACAACAAATGCTATACAGATGGCTGGGAAACGCGATTTTTTCAGTCGGACCCAGAAAATCGTGATTTTACCTGATTTTGAGGGCAACAAAAATTCTTTTTGAAGGTTTGGAGACTATTTCGGTCAATTATCCGTGAAAGTACTTCTAAAATTGTCCCTTCCTACAAACTTTGAACTGTCTGAGCGGAACAGGTCATGCTCTAAGGAGGGGGTGAAACAGAGCGAAAACACGATTTTGCCGAGTACGGGGATTCCGCCGAGCGCCACTTTAGGCTCATTGAGGCACGGGTTAAAAATGTTTTAGAATTTTTTTATTATTTTTCCCATTTTTTTCATGCGAAAATGAACCGATTGCAGGGTTCCTACAGTAGAAATGAAACAGATCATGCGCTATATCATGTGCTAAAGATGGCTAAGAAACGCGATTTTTTCAGTCGGACCCAGAAAATCGTGATTTTACGTGATTTTGAGGGCAAAAAAATTACATTTTGAAGGTACTGAGACTACTTTGGTTATTTATACGTGAAAGTACTTCTAAAAGTGTCTTATACTACAAAGTTTGATTTATCTGAGTGCAACAGGACATGCTCTATAAGGAGGGGGTGAAACAGCGCGAAAACACGATTTGCCGAGTACGGGGATTCCGCCGGGCGCCACTTTAGGCTCATTGAGGCACGGGTTGAAAATTTTTTAGAATTTTTTTATTATTTTTCCCATTTTTTTCATGCAAAAATGAATCGATTGCAAGGTTCCCCCTGTGCAATTTCTCAAAAGTCCAAAATAAGGGCCACCCTAGGGGGGATACTTACTTATTGAACGCCCCTCGTAGTTTTAGTAGTTAAGTTGGTATCCAGTACCCTGTACCGCTTGGGACTGTAGCCCTCGCTAGGCGAACAACCTGGTTCATTATTCGCTTTGTAACCCTACTTTAATACAGATCGTCTTTTCCTCAACTCCAACAGTTTTCTCTTTCCTACAACTATTTTAACCAAAGTTCCTATTTTTATTAATTGATCCACCTCGATCATATCATATGGCGACGAGGATAAAAGTTTTTAATATTTGTACTTATCGCGTGTCCGAAAATGTCTCGTATCAGTCGTTTAATTCGTTCGTAAGTCTCCGCGTGTTTCGTGTTCGCGAGTCGCGACTACCATGACTTCAACTACAGATGGATCTACTCTTGAAGCAAAATTGGCAATTCTTACGGAGCTGGTTTCCAAACTTGCCGAATCTCAAACTCATTCGCACAATCCTTCACGCTTCACGTTTGAACCATTCTCACCTTCATCTTCGGAAACCATCGAAGAATACTTCTCGAGATTGGAACTTCATGTAGGCTTATGTAACATTCCTGCTCCAAAATGGTCTTCGCATGCCAGAGTTCACATGGGTGGTGAGTTAAATAGCACCTTAACAAACCTCGCCTACCCTACTCCAGTCGAATCCTTAACTTTTGATGAGATTAAAACTCACCTTCTTAATCAATTTCGCAAATCTCGCAATAAGTATACGGAAGCAATTAATTTTCGAAAAATTATTCAAAACCCTAACGAATTTGTACAAAATTATGTTTCAAGATTGAAGTCTGGTTCTCGATTCTGTGAATTTGGGGACTTTCTCGATTACTCTTTAATCATTCAATTTCTTCATGGCCTTCAAAGAAATGACATCCGAGATGAAATTGTTGGAAAAAAGCCTGCCACATTCCTGGAAGCTGTTGGAATTGCTACGGAGATGGAAGCTACAAGGGAAGCCTCCACACTTCTTAGACCTGAATGTACTGCCAAAATTTCTGAACAGGTTCATCAATTTGCACATGAAAGCCGTCCTAAGTTTAAGAAATCTGGTTCTCAACCTCAACGTTCTTTCAGTAATCGAAACTCTTTCCGCAGAAGAAGCTCTTCGCATAATCTTAATCGCAACAGAAGTTCTAGTCGACAAAGTTGTAAGTCTTCATCTAGTCGTAATCAAGGTAACAGTGCTCATAATTCTACTAATAACCATTTCATTCAAAACCCTTGTGATTCCTGTGGTGGTGCTCATCGACGTTCTAGTTGCAAATTCCGCAACTCTAAATGTCATTTATGTAATTATTCTGGTCACATTTCAAGTGTTTGCAGAAAAAAAGCTTCTTCTAGGAAAAATAACTCCTCCAATAGTTCTAATGTGAATGAAATTAGTCATTTAGAGTGTCCAATTCTAGTCAAGGAGAGTCCGATGTCACTGAATATCTTCAATTTAATTCTGTTACTGGTCGCACTCCTCCGGTCTTTCTCGATGTTCTTCTGAATAATGTACCTGTAGCGATGGAACTTGATACGGGTGGTGCCTGCTCTATCATGAGTCTTGAAAATTTTAATAATTATCTTCCTGATGCTAAATTTTACCCTGTTTCTGGAGTTTTCTTTACTAGCTACACAAAGAATAAATTTGAGTGTCTCGGTTATGCTGCTGTTGATGTCATGTTTGCTAAGCGTACAAAGCAATTGAAACTGTACATTGTAGATTCTCCCGGAGACAATATTTTTGGAAGAGATTGGATCCATCATTTCAGTGATCTTCTTTCCTTTGATGATCTCTTTAATAAAAAAGCCTTGAGTTGTGGTAATTCTTCAAACTTTGCTAGTATCAATCAAGTCCGCCAACCTCTTGAAAACCTACTCAACAAATATGAGAATTTGTTCAGCGATACAGCTGGCACCCTCACGGGACCTCCAGTTCAACTTCATCTCAAAGAGGGAGCCACACCAGTTTTTGCTCGAGCTCGTCCCATTCCTTTAGCTCTTCGTGATCATTACGCAAATGAAATAGAAAAAAAGCTCAAGTCTAGTCATTTTATCAAAGTGAGTCACTCCGAATGGGCCTCTCCAACTCATGTCGTTATCAAAGGGAACAAACTTCGTATCACTGGTGATTATAAAGCTAAATTAAATCCAAAATTGATTGTAGATGAATACCCGATTCCCAGAGTGGAAGATCTCTTCTCTAAGCTTAGAGGCGCTAATTTTTTTTGTAAGTTAGATGTTACAGACGCCTTCATGAATTTGCTGTGTTCCGATTCAACCTGTGAAGTCATGACTTTAAACACTTCAACACATGGACTCGTTCGACCTACCAGAGCTCAATATGGTATCACCAGTATTCCAGCGATTTGGCAACGTCGCGTCGTCTGGAAGAGATCCTTCGTCCAGTTAAGAACACTTTCAATTTTTTTGATGATATCTTAGTTTTTGCTGAAACCATTGAAGAATTGTTTGTAGTTCTAGAAACTCTTTTTGAAAAGTTACTTGCTTCTGGAATCAAACTGAACAGGTCTAAATGTAAATTTCTTCTTAATAGTGTTGAATTCCTCGGTTATCTTATAGATAGCTCAGGCCTCCATAAACTCCCTGATCATGTAGATGCCATTGTGAATGCTCCAAAACCTGAAAACGCTGATGAACTTCGTACTTTTCTTGGTAAAGTCACTTACTACCACTCTTTCATCAAAGATCTCTCTACCATCACTTACCCGTTAAGAGAAATGTTGAAATCTTCAAACTTCAAATGGACTCCTGAAGCTTCAAACGCCTTTCAAATCCTTAAATCTGAACTTGTGTCTGATAATGTTCTTACGCCTTATGATCCTACCTTACCTGTTGTTCTCGCATGTGATCCCAGTCCAGCAGCGTTGGGAGCTGTTCTCTCGCACATTATGCGTGATGGTCCGGAGCGTCCTATAGCTTACGCCAGTAAAAGCTTAGATACTACTGAGAAAGCGTACTCTCAAATCGACAAAGAAGCCTTAGCAATCGTTTGGGGCGTAAAAAGATTCTTTCAATTTGTGTATGGTAGGAAGTTCACTTTTCAGACCGACAATAAACCTGTCTCTCATATCTTTGCTCCAAATGCCATGCTGCCAAAATTTACCCTGTCACGGTGTGCCAACTATGCTAGTTATCTGTCGAATTTCAACTACGATCTTAAATTTCGCCCTTCTAAAGCCAACGCAAACGCAGATTACCTTTCCAGAATTCTTGTCCCTGAACGGCCTTCCGACAAAATTCCTGACACCTTCCACTCCTTTGTTCTCGGACAAATTGAATTGTTACCTATTACTCCTAAAGCGATTGCGTCCGAAACTCAAGCAGATCCACATCTTGCACGTCTCTACAAGGCTCTTCTTAATGGTGAATGTTTAAAATCCTTAGGCTTCAAAGGAAACGAATTGGAATATTCTACTGCTTCTGAATGTCTCATGTTGGGACATCGTGTTGTGATTCCTTCAAAATTTCGTCAAACCTTGTTAAAGGAACTGCACTTGGCTCACTTGGGTATTACAAAAATGAAAGGTTTAGCTCGCTCGATCATTTATTGGCCGAATTTCGATAAAGACATTGAAAATATCTCCAAAAACTGTGAAGCCTGTCTCCAAAACTCCAGGAATCCTCCGAAAACTACCTCCCATCATTGGGAATACCCAAGTGAACCATGGGACAGAATCCATGTTGATTATGCAGGACCGATATTCAACCAATATCTCCTAATAATTGTTGATGCGTACTCCAAATGGACAACCGTTCATTTAACCAGTTCAATAACCAGTGAACAAACCTGCAAGTCACTTCGTACTACTTTCTCCACCTTCGGAATACCAGACACAGTGGTATCAGATAACGGAAAACAGTTCGACTCTGCGGAATTCAGAGCTTTCCTAACAGAACAAGGCGTTCGTTTTCACAAACGCACGGCTCCATATCACCCGTCGAGCAACGGCCAAGCCGAACGTTATGTTCAATCTTTAAAAAGGGCCATTTCTGCTATGGGAGCAACTCCAAACACTCTTCGCTCTTGTATCGACAAGTTTCTTCTTCACTACCATTGCGCTCCACATCAATCGACCGGTGAACCGCCATCCTTACTTTTCCTGGGAAGAATCGTGAAAATGAAAATTGACAAAATGCTACCACCTGCAAATAAGAAAGTTACCAATTCTGCTCCACTGAAAAATTCTTCAGCCGATTCCAGTGAACGCAGTCCTTCTACCTCCAATCTTCATCTTCACGACACCCCTGCTGATCACAAGATCCACCGTTCCTTCTCAACTTGTCAGTCTGTTTTATTTCGTGTGTATAATTCCAAAATAAAGTGGCGAAGAGGAATCATTGTTGAAAAGCTCGGAAATCTTCATTATTTAGTTGAATTTCAAGGTATCCAACACAAGAGACATATTGATCAACTGCTATTCTGCTCGAATAATCCTTCTATCTTCAAGAACACTCTCGACAATTCAACAGATGATGAAACTATCGTTTCAAGTCAACGTCGACGCGTTAGATTTCATGTACCTGTAACTGCTCCAAATTCTGCTTCTGTACCTTCTACCATCGTACCTGCTTCTGTGCCTTCTGCTAGTGCACCTGTTTCTGTGCCTTCTACCATCGTACCTGCTTCATCTGCAATTATTACTCCTACTACTTGTAACGCTGCATCTTCAAATTCCGTGCCTTCATCCTTAAAAATTGCCTCTTCGACTACTTGTAAGTCTAGATCTTCAATTGCTCCTTATTCTTCGTGTAATACTTCTTGTACTTCAGCTGCAACTACATCGTCGGTTGCTTCGCTAACTTCACTTTCTCCATCAATTGTTTCATCTGCGTCTACCTGTCCTTCAACATCTCGCAATATGTCTACATCGAAGCCGACCGCATCCATTCTGAAGCAACGCTCTAGTTGGGACTCAAGTTCTTCTTCTAAAGCTAATACTTATCTACCTACTTCTGCTAATGTACCTCTACATCCATTAACATCCGCAGTTGCAATGACTCCTCTCATGACTCCTCTCAGAAGATCTATCAGAGAAAGGAAGGAAAAGCAGCGATACTCTCCGTCTTAATTTGGTCTGTAATAATTCTAGTATCATTTCAAATGATTATATCTGTTCAGTTTTAAGTAATTTTAGTATAAATTCAAATGATTTCATCCATTTAATTTTAATTCATTTGATCATTCCTACTTAAATGCATCTGTTTTAAATCAATCATAAATGCGATAAATCTCCCCTCTTCAATTATGCGATAAATCTCCCCTCTTCAATTAGCTGCATTCTTACTTCTTCATTTTATTAAAGTCTAATTTTCTAATTGTAATTAAGTGTAACTTCAATCAATAATTGATTGTCTCTTCAATCATATTGTGTTTCTTTATGAAGAAATATATTTATTTTCTTAATGAATATTAACGATGTTCTTGATCGATTTTAATTCGATAAAAACTTGTTAATTTTAATTCTGCTAACTTTCATTGTTATTTTGAAATAGCGATTCTTTTTGTCTTTATATTAATAAGGGCAATTCTCTCCACCGTAAATCTCATTTATTGATCTCGCTAATCAAAACTGCTCTTTGAGCTGAATTGTTAATTGTTTTTAATTTTTAATATTTTACTAGTCATTGATTGTTTTAATTTTCCCGATATTTGTTTAAATGTTTCTTAATGCGTCGGGAGAGTTGTTATATCCTAGTTTTAGTAGTTAAGTTGGTATCCAGTACACTGTACCGGTTGGGACTATAGCCCTCGCTAGGCGAACAACCTGGTTCATTATTCGCTTTGTAACCCTACTTTAATACAGATCGTCTTTTCCTCAACTCCAACAGTTTTCTCTTTCCAACAACTATTTTAACCAAAGTTCCTATTTTTATTAATTGATCTACCTCGATCATGTCACAAACTATACAGGGTGGTCCGAAAGTCTGGTGACCCCTGAATATCTTTTAAATGGTTGCAGATAAAACAACGAAATCTTGGGGATGTCTATAACTCCAAGGAAACTATCTTTTGAGTTGGTCATGTTGCATATCCTCATACGCCATCTAGCGGCACATATATTTATGTATCATTCCTGGCCTCTCTAGGCACTATTATCTAACATGTAATATTCTGAATACACGCGCTGTCATCTCGATCTCAACCACGCTTTCCTTTATTTCAATTTATCATATAATTAAAACATTATAAATTATAACAAGTCACACAATTGAGTGCACTCCTCCAAGGAGGGGGGGGGAGGTTAGGCCCCCTAACTCGAAATTTTCAAATAGCAACCCCTATCTTGTGAAACATTGTTTGAAAGGGCGTAAAATTCTAAGACTTTTGGCGCAAACCAGAAGTCGATATTAATTTTAGTTTTCGATGTATCGAAGGTCAGAGTTCGATTCGGACCCATTTTCAAAAAATCATTACTCCTCCTTTTGAAGTCGGAATTTCAAAAACTAGCGGTCTAAAATACTCTCAATAGCAGGTGATTTTCAGAAAAAAATACGGATTTGACACAAAATTAGTCAAAATTTGGGTTTAAGGCCCCTAAGAATTTTTACCGTTTTACCCCTCAGGGGTTGCCTGTCTCAAAAATTCCAAGAGACGACAACTGTCAAGCGATGCATCGATTAACAGGGCATACAAAAGTAAGCATTTTGACGTTATTCGAAGGTTTATTTAGTTTTTTAAATTCGAGATATCAAATAACCTTGGAAATCAAACTTTGACATTCTATATTTCGAATGCAAAAAATTATACCAACCTTCGATTTGCGTCAAAATGACTAGCTTTAAGTCAATTTCGTATTTTTTTCTCAAAAGCACTTGGTGTTTACAGTATTTTTAGGTGCTGTCGCGTAGCAAAGCACCTTATGCTATCGTCGCTGTCCGTACGTACGTACGGATGTATGTGACGCTTGACGCTCTCAGTTTGTGCACGCGAAAAGTGGTAGTAAATATTAACCGATTTTCACGAAACTTTGCAGACACGTTTGTCACTACCTTAGAATAAACTGCCAAAAATTTGAAAAGATTTGGTCCAGAAATTTTAAAGTTATCGAGGTTTTAGTTTTTAAGTTTCATCGGTAATTCTCGTGCTCAGTCGGCAGTCGGTAGTTCGCCGATGTCGTCGGGCACGAACGAAATCTCCCCACTCCGATCATCTATCCCCCCACTCTTCGGCCTTCCTCTCCTCGCTCCCTCTCCGCGCTTCGCATTCACTCAGGTCATAACTCAGTCGCCTTACAATCGCTCTCCTTATCATGCCTTATTATCCCTTCTTCGTTCATCCTTTCGCTTACTGCTGTGGCGGCTCTGTGTTCTTCGTGGTGCACGCAAAAACCCAATTGAGCCGCCTAGGTGCTTCGTCACGATTCAGTCTTCTTCAATAAATGAAAAAGCCTTTTGAATCGCGCGAAACACCTATGTTAGGGGGGTGTAGTTCAACACTCAAACAAGACTCCAAATTTTAGGGCGATGATGTTGTTTATTCAATTTTCATACATTATAAATTATAAATCATAAATCTCAACTGTCGAAGCAATAGAATGAGAACGGACGGAGCGACGGGTGATCGGTCCACTCATGCTACAAGTCCGAAACCCGACTGCTTTTTCTTTTCTTTCTATTCGCACATCAAGACTCGCGACCACGAGTCGCGTCGGGAGCGCATGCGCATTTAAATTACTGCGTCAGCTTCCCTCCCCGCCTCGCGGCCGAAAGAAACGATAGCTCGAATTGGCCGATCATACGCCACGCTCCATCTGTCTCTCTCTACTCCTTTTCCCCCCCTCTCGGGGCTCCTACATACCTCCTTCTCGGGTGAAATATAGGATTGGATAAGCCTATATTTACACTCAAAGGTTGCCTGCGGTGGCCCCAAGGGAGCAAAAAGGTTATAGGGGTTGCTTTTACATTCACCTAAAAACAAAAAAAAATTTAACATAGCATCAAAAAAATTAAATTAAAAAATTAATTAAATGAAATAAATAAAAACAATATTACTAGTAACGAAATTAATAATTATTGTAATTATTATTATTATTATTATTAATTACTAAAAATATCATTCTTTCTTAAATTAAATTGCGATAGGATTCCAGAACAGAAACCATATCACACAAAAAAACAAACAAACAATATTAAACAATAGTACTACTAACAATAATAATAATTACTGAAGTTATTATTTATACTCATTAATGTTATCATTCTTAATTAAATTAAATTGAGATAGAATTCGAGAACAGAAACAAATTTATACGCAACAAGGAATGAAAACAATGAAACAATGAATTAATTAAATAAAATTAATAAAAACAATATTACTTGTAACGATAATAATAATTTGCGTAATTATTACTAATAGTTACCAATAACATTATTCTTTTTTTTTCTGACAAATACGGGATTTTTTTTCCGGTTTCGTTTTTCAGAATTCAGGTGCGCGGAAAAAATGACAGAAAATGCGGTGTTGTCAGATATAAGTGAACAATGTGTTTTGTCTGCAAGTTATTGTCTATCTACGTATTTTTTCAATCTGTCTGCTTGTACTATTTCTGTTTTCTCTCTCCCCCTTTTTTTGTTCGTATTTTGAAGATTTGGGGGAAAGTTGCTCTACAATCTGGTAAGGTCCTTCGTATTTTATGCGTAGTTTCTCAGATAGGTTTTTTGTCCGTTGTGGCCTGTGAATTAGGACGAACTGGCCCACTGTGAACGGAGGTGGATCTTTCGTTTTGTTGTGGTTTTCCATCTGTTTGATTTGCGCCGCCTCTAGTTGTTGGAGTGTTTTTATCCTTACTTCTTCCAATTTTGTCAGTCATTGCGCTACTACTAAATCGTCGCACTGTGGTCTAAGCTTCACATCTAAAGGTGTCCTGAATTCCTGCATTTTTTCAATGTATTCCCGAATGAGAGCTCGCTGTTGTCTACCCGTTCTATACGGTGCGCGATGGATCGGCACATCCTCTATCAATTCGATGTTTTAAGGAGGGTAATTTGCCTGTCCTCCTGTAAATTTGCTGTCGGACCATACAAAAATGTCTTGGAATTTTGAAATAAGGGCTCGGAGTTGAGATTTTTTCTCATCGTCAAGCTTGTCATTGATTTCCAGCTCGCTTAACCGATTTTTTGATGTCTCGATTGTCACTTGGTTAACTTGTAAGGGGTTTGGTTCCGACATTACCTCGTTTTTCTTGTTTATTTTGCTGTAGGAAAGTTCAACTTCTGAGATTATGCCTAATTCATAATTTTTCCAAAGCTTAGCTGGTAACGGGTTTCGATTGTTTATTTTTATTTTGACGAACTTTTTCATTTCTATCACTCTGTTTGGTGTCCATAATTTTTTGGTTGTTCTTGATCCTTCAGAAAGGTCTAAAATTCCGAATTCATAATTTCCGGCATTTACTATTTTGCCTTTTATGGTCCTTTCTTCATACGGCGGAATAATGACATCGTCGCGTAGTAATAACTTTGTTTCCTTTCGATTTTGGTTTGGTGCTAAGTTTTCTGCAGCGTGTCGAAGTCTCATACACTCTTCGTCAGCACTTCATGCCGTGCCTGTCACGATCCGAGGTTTTTTTCCGAAGTCTTCAGTATTTTCTAGTCTGTTAAATTCTTGAGGCGGTCTTATGTCATTGACTTGTGTTTTAATGGACTCGCAATTTACCTGCTTTTCTTGTCTTACCTCGTTCGTTGGCCGGGCCTGAGTTGTTGACCTCGTTTTTTCGCCTGTGCAGCAATTATTTGCACTTTGCGCTGATGCGTTCACTTGGAATTCACGTTCTTGTGCAATTTGAAATGTTATCTGATTCTTCTCAAAATCGATTTTTTTCACGTATTTCATATGAAATCATTTCCGATTAAAATGTCGTTAGATATTGAGTCTGACACTAGAGTTCCATATAGAATTTTTCTCCCTGCAATTTCCAAAACTATTCGAGTTTTTTCCCATGATGTTTAACCCCCTTTTGTTAGCTGTTGTTAACTCGATCTTTTGGTTTTTTCTACTTTTGACATATTGATTAGAGATGACCTCACAACAGTCGTGCACGCTCCTGTGTCTATGCATGCTTTGATTTCTGTGCCATTTATTTTTGCGACTATTTTTAAAGGAGTAGTCCCTGTGGGTTGTTCATGCGATATTTCAGAATGTTTACTATAGAGTTGAAGTTTCGTGGGTAATGTGATGTGATAACCTCCGTCAATTGTTATGCGCATTTGATCTTTTCGTAGGTTGATTTTTGAGTTATGTCGGATATTGAAATCATTCCCTATTAATATATCGTGACTTAGATTTTTTACTACACACCCTCTTACGGGAAATAAGATGTTTCCTGGGAAATTTAACCATATTTTAGTCATACCGAGTATGTCCATTTCTTCCTTACTTGCTGTTATAATCTTGATTTGCTTTTCCTGGGGCTCTATTTTTTCGGCTATTTTCCTTGATATGAGGGTTAATGCGGAGCCAGTGTCAATTAATGTTGATACCGTGTTCTGGTTTACTGCGCCTCCTGTTAACGTCAGCCCTGAGGCGTATCCTATTGTTAATATCTCTGCTTTCTTATCAACCCTAGTTGACTCTTTGATAGTTTCATTTGTCGAGTCTGCCATCTTGGCCACAGACTTAGACACTCGGTGTATGTGGCCTTCCTGCCGAGTGTCTAGTCGTTTCCCGAACTTCTGTCTTTTAAATCTTCTTCTCGTTTTATACATTTTGCTGCAATATGACCGGGTTTTTTGCAATAATCGCAGATAATTCTTCCGGATGGAGTGCGGCTTCGGTTTCGATATTTATTTGGTCCAGGGGTGGGCGATCGGTCTTTGGTTCTTCTTTCTGCGCTCCTGTCCCTCTCGTTGTCACGATAGCTGCGATCCCTTCTCGAATTCCTATTCCAGCTGAGATCACGATTCCGTTCCCGGCTTGAGTTTCGCCGGTTCCTGTTTTCACGGTCCCCATAGTTCCTATCCTTGCTGAAATTCCTTGTTCTGTTTTCGTCGCCATGGTTTCGGTTTCTATTGAAATCCCTATCCCGGCTGTAGCTTCTATTTCTGCTTGATCCTCGATCGCGGCTGAAATCCCGGTTTTTGCTGTAATCACGTTGTCTGTTGTTACTGACTCGGTCCTGGCTGAAATTTCGGCTGGAATTTTCACGACTATGATTTCAGGTCCTGAAATCAACACTGGGGTCTCTATAAGACTTTTCCTCGCGATATTCGCGATCACGGCTGAAATCCCTACGTTTATCCCTACGATCATAGCTGTCGTAGTTTCGTCTCGATCTTGAATCTCGTCTGTAATGGTCGTCTCTGTCACGTTCGTATGGATCTTTTCTCGATCTGCGGCTGTCAGTTGAGAAGATTACTTGATTTGCCTCTGATTTGGCGTTATTTAAAACTAGTTTTTCAATTTTTTCAAGTAGTAACTCCGCCAATGGTTTGCTCGCTTGTGTTCTTGGTGATTGCAAAACATTTGTTGACGTTTTAAGATTCTCCTGCGATTGATTTGCCATTATGAGAGATCGTTCAACCAACTGTACATTCTCGCTTAATGTGCGCAAATCGGGGTTATTTAGAAGGGATAGTTGGAACGCCATTTTCGGTAAGAAACCTGTGATAATGCGCTCAATGAGCTCCTGATCAGTGAGTTTATGGCGGATGTTTCTTGCCAAATAAATCTTCTGATTTATGTAATCTTTACAAGTTTCGTGGGGTTTTTGCCTGTAATTTTCAAATTGCATGATTTCACTGGTACATTTCAAGGTTCCTTGATATTCAAATAAAAACTCGTCTTTGAGTTCCGGCCACTTTAAATTTCTGAGGGTCTGCTTGTAATTTCTGTACCAAAGTTCCTTGGTCTTTTCCATAGCAATATGGAAATATCTGCATTTTTGCATATTGCTCCATTCTCCTAACTCGGCACTTTGTTCGAATTGATAAATGAACTCCAATGGATTTTCCTTATCGAATTCAGGTGGTCCTAATTTTGGTGGTTGCGCGTACAGTGGAATGTATGGCTCAGGAAGACTCCAGCGTGGATCCCGAAATTGATTTGGGTTGAGCTGAACTCCCGGGTTTTCCTGGCGTTGTTGTTGTTGACTATTTGCGTTAGCATAGTTGGTCCTATTTCTATCCTCCTCTAAAAAATAATGTCGCGCTTCTTGATCTTTCATTAACTGACGACTCTGAATGGGATGGTTCTCTTGCTGTTTACAGGAACTTGCATTCTCTCGATAACCTTGAAATTTCGTCCTATTTGCCTGAATATTTAGCGGTTGGATTTGATGCTCTTCTACTCCCAGACGTCTCCCGGCTATCACGTGGTTTGTGGGGTGACTTATTTCGTGAGATTGTCCTCCAACTGCCTCCCGCAGACTCGTCCGAGTCGTGTTATTAAATGAATCAAAGTGATCAGTCACATCTTCATGGCGAACATTTTGAATGTTTTTCTCCTGAATTAAACCTTGGGCCCCTAAATGCTCGCTTAAATATTCTGGTAGATTAGTCATCTGCCTTCTGTTGTCTATCGGCTGGATGATTGCACCGGAATATTGTTGATCAGTTTTTGTCTCATTCTGCACAACGGAGTGGCTGGGTTGGGGCTCGAGGAATTCAACAGCCTCATTCGGATTTTTTTGATTTTGAAGTATATTGGGATTGGTTTTCAAATGTTGAAGAACCTCAATAGCTAGCTTAATGTTTGGATAAATGTATGGTAACCCTAAATCCGCGAATTCTGCTTCCACCTCTGCTTTAGTCAGCTTGGATAAGTTTGAGCGTTCCGTTTGAAAGTTAAATTGCTGTCCGTCAGTATGCGTAGGGGAAAATGGTGGTGGTGTTGGGTTGACGTTTGACGTTGACTCTCCTTGGCCTCCGAGGTCTTTTGGGTCAATTTCATCAAATTTGATATCGTTACAATATGGTTCCGGCACTCTACAGCCGAGTGTATTCTCGATGTACTCTACAATGATTTTAGGCTCCAATTTCTTTAAATATTGATAAATAGTGCGGGGACGACCGGGCAGCACTGATATCAGTGGGAATTGTTGCTTTACCAAATCGACGAGAAGATCGTGATTAATTTTTACGCGCCAATTTCCTATCGTTATTTCGGTCAAAATTATGTCTGTGGTGTTGCTTGCCATGGTGAACTGAATATTCACTAAAATCTTATATTCTACAATTCCCTTAATTCACTTAAAAAAAATCGAGAATAGTTTGGAGTAGTTTGGATTAATACCTTCTCAATACAGCAAACTCAATGTTGCAATTGAGTTGCTAAGTATACACTCTCAAAAATAACTAAATAAAAACTAATCGCAAAACTAATAAATAAAAATCGCAATCAAAAATATGCAATTGAGTTGCTACGTATACACTCTCAAAAATACATAAATAAAAAAGAATCGCAAAACTAATAAATAAATCATCGCAATCAAAAATATGCAATTGAGTTGCTAAGTATACACTCTCAAAAATACATAAATAAAAAAGAATCGCAAAACTAATAAATAAATAATCGCAATCAAAAATATGCAATTGAGTTGCTAAGTATACACTCTCAAAAATACATAAATAAAAAGAATCGCAAAACTAATGAATAAATAATCGCAATCAAAAATATGCAATTGAGTTGCTACGTATACACTCTCAAAAATACATAAAGAAAAAAGAATCGCAAAACTAATAAATAAATAATCGCAATCAAAAATATGCAATTGAGTTGCAAAGTATACACTCTCAAAAATACATAAATAAAAAAAGAATCGCAAAACTAATAAATAAATAATCGCAATCAAAAATATGCAATTGAGTTGCTAAGTATACACTCTCAAAAATACATAAATAAAAAAGAATCGCAAAACTGATAAATAAATAATCGCAATCAAAAATATGCAATTGAGTTGCTAATACTGCACTCCCAATATAGCAAATTAAAAGTTGCAGTTGAGTTGCTAAGACTGCGCTCCCAATATAGCAGACTACAAGTTGCAATTGAGTTGCTAAAAAATACACTCCCAATGTAGCAAACTTAAAAGTTGCAATTGAGTTGCCAAGAATACACTCCCAATATAGCAAACGTAAAAGTTGCAATTGAGTTGCCAAGAATACACTTCCAATATAGCAAACGTAAAAGTTGCAATTGAGTTGCCAAGAATACACTCCCAATATAGCAAACGTAAAAGTTGCAATTGAGTTGCCAAGAATACACTCCCAATATAGCAAACGTAAAAGTTGCAATTGAGTTGCCAAGAACACACTAATCTCCAGTTATCGATGAGCTTTTTTTTTCCTGTAGCAGATTGAACCGTTTCCAGAATTAGAAGAAAAAAAAACTAATGGAACAAGATGGTGAGCTTATAGGTACTGGTATCGTACGATTTTACTGCCTGAGTAAAATTTGGCATCCTCCAATCATGTGGCGGCTCTGTGTTCTTCGTGCTGCACGCAAAAACCCAATTGAGCCGCCTAGGTGCTTCGTCACGATTCAGTCTTCTTCAATAAATGAAAAAGCCTTTTGAATCGCGCGAAACACCTATGTTAGGGGGGGGGGGGTGTAGTTCAACACTCAAACAAGACTCCAAATTTTAGAGCGATGATGTTGTTTATTCAATTTTCATACATTATAAATTATAAATCATAAATCTCAACTGTCGAAGCAATAGAATGAGAACGGACGGAGCGACGGGTAATCGGTCCACTCATGCTACAAGTCCGAAACCCGACTGCTTTTTCTTTTCTTTCTATTCGCACATCAAGACTCGCGACCACGAGTCGCGTCGGGAGCGCATGCGCATTTAAATTACTGCGTCAGCTTCCCTCCCCGCCTCGCGGCCGAAAGAAACGATAGCTCGAATTGGCCGATCATACGTCACGCTCCCTCTGTCTCTCTCTACTCCTTCCCCCCCCCCCCCCCCCTCTCGGGGCTCCTACACTGCAGCGCGATTGCTGTTTTGCTCTTGTGCCGTCTTGTGCTGTTGTCTTAGCCGAGACCATGCGGAGACACGAATATTTTCTTTCCGGTACCTATTAAAGCGATCATGGACTCAATCCGAAATCAATTTAATTGTATTAATGTGAGCGGTCATAATTGTAGCATTGAATTAAATAATGAGGTATGCGCCATTAGATTTTGCAAAGAGTATGCAGTTGTTTCTTTATGAAAAAGATTACCAAAGATGTCGAACGAAATTTTAATATTAAATTTCTCCTTAAATTAATGATTTTTCCCCAGAAAAATACCTGGTAATCACTTTCAGTATTGTAGATAATCACACAAAAAAAGATGCGCAATCTTTGCAACAACTGGTGGCGCATACCCATTATATTTCAGCGCTTCAATTAATGTCCTGCAGCTCAGTGAACTGCAGTTTGTATTTTTTTTTTTATTATTATTATTATTATTGAAAATATGTTGTCGTCTGACAGAAACCAGAACAAGAAACGGGAGGTATAGGTCGTTTCAGAAGTGTAGGCACACGTGAAAGGACAATATTTTGAATTTCGCAGAGGAATGACGAAAAAAATGAAAATTTGCCAAAGATTATCGTTCAGCTGCAACTCCACTTCTGAAATGATCTAGCAGTCAAATGTCGTCTCTTTCTACTCCGCTTCAGAGCCGTCGCCAGGTTTTGTCCCTCCCTTATCTTTGCCCATTTGGACGCAAGTGTTAGAAAACAAATAAACAAACAAAACAAACAAAACAAATAAAAAATAAACTAACAAAAACTTGTAAAGAAATTTTCTCATCAGGTGCTGTCGCTCCTAAAATGAATGAATAAAAATAATAATAAAAATAAAAAAAAAAACCCAAAAAACTCACAAGCAAAGTCACAAAACCCACAAAAATCAAACAAACAAAACAAACAAACAAAAACTTGTGAAAAAACTTTCTCATCAGGTGCTGTCGCTTCTAAAATGAATAATAATAAAAAACCAGAAACCAAAAAACCCAAAAATCTAAAAAGCAAATGCACAAAACAAACAAAGAAAACCTATAAAAATCAAACAAACAAACCGACAAACTAAATAAAAAACATACAAGCATAAAAAATTAAAACAAATGAAGAAGCAAACAAACAAACAAATCAAAAAAAACAAACAAAGCAAAAAAAACAAACAAACAACAAACAAACAAACAAACAAACAAACAAAAACTTGTGAAAAAACTTTCTCATCAGGTGCTGTTGCTCCTAAAATTGATTAAAAAAAAAAACAAAAAACAAAAACAAAATAAAAACCAAACAAAGATAAATAAATCGGATCAGGTGCTGTCGGATTATTTCAAAAGCTAGCAAATAAAAGGAAAGAGGAAAAAGTTTAAAAAGATAAATAAATTAGATCAGGTGCTGTCGGTTTGTTTTGAAAGTTCAAGATGCAAGTCAAAGATGAGCGACAGTCTGGGGACCAATAAACCTTACCATTCCGTTTCTACATCATCTTCCACATGTCAAACGTAATATTATGTATTGGTCCCCAGACTGTCGCTCATCTTTGACTTGTATCTTGAACTTTCAAAACAAACCGACAGCACCTGATCTAATTTATTTATCTTTTTAAACTTTTTCCTCTTTCCTTTTATTTGCTAGCTTTTGAAATAATCCGACAGCACCTGATCCGATTTATTTTTCTTTGTTTGGGTTTTTTTTCGTTTTTGTTTTTTGTTTTTTTTTTACCCCTAGTTTTTGAAATTTTGACTTGAAAAGTAGGAATAATGATTTTTTGAAAATGGATCCGAATCGAGCTTTGACCTTCGATTTATGAAAACTAAAAAGAATAACTTCCCGTTTGCGCCAAAAGTTTTGGAGTTTTACGTCCTTTCAAACAATGTATCACTAGATAGGGGTTGCCATTTGAAAATGTTGAGTAAGGGGGTCTAACCCCCCTTTGGAGGGGCGCCCCTAAAAGTTTGACCCCCTCAAGAGATGATGTAGTTTCTTTTGAGTTATAAACATACCTCAAGTTTCGTTTTATTATCTGCAGCCGTTCAAAAGATATTCAGGGGTCGCCCCCTGAAAATGATGAAAAATTCTAGGTTTTGATAGTTTTTGTGAAAAAATCAGAAATTTATCGGAGCAGGCGATGCCTACCTTCTATGCAAGTACGGCATGTATCACGACTTGTTTATATGGCAATTGAATCTTGAATATTCCTAGAAGAATTTTCTAAGGTGCGACATTTCCTCTTTTCAGGAGTTCACAGATACATTTTCCTAGTGTACGAGCAACCTGGAAACATCACTTTTCATGAGCCAATTTTAAATGTACAGTACGTACAACACGATTTCCCATTTTATCTAGTACAATATGATGACACACGGACCAACAACATATATAAACTCCCTTCTGGCTACAAAGAATAATTTACCAGTAAATATCAGAAAATTCAAAAATCTTGTGAATTCATCATTGGGAAACCCGTTTCTTTTTAAACCAAATAATTTAACTAAGTTATCACCGCTCATTAGTTTCCACTAAGTGATACGTATTATATACGTCTGCCTTTTTCGTCTCTTGAGGCACTTATCGTCATTTTTTGAATCTTCAATCTCTAGACGGAAGGCTTCGCGACAGTTGCGTTCAAAAGTGCTGTATTGCCTCCGTTTTATCTGGAAAAGAAGTGAGATATCCCCTTTCCCAATGAGTGCAAGGATTGACCAATCAGCATCCAGGAATTCAAAAGGCACGCATAGAACAAGACTGGCATAAATGAGACGACTTGACCTGACTCCGGATCTCTGCTGCGTAATGACGCAAGTATAGTTGAGCATGTCTTACTTTTGCCTCTTCGTTCCGTTCTGACGCAAAGTCTTAGTGATACATCAAGAACGATCAATCCTTCGTCTATATATGTATAGTTCAGCTGAGGGCTTCGCCCCCTGGCCACTCTGCGGCCTTCCCAGAGGCGCTGCGTGCCGCCTTTATTGTTACAAATCAGCAAGCAAAAGCAGTGACCAGTTTGAAACTGCTGGCGGAGGAGTGGAGAGGCTCTCCCGTACCTCTCGGCTCATTTACTATCCGTCACCACATCCGTCGGCAATGAGTCCCGGCACTTCTGGGCACACACAGAAATGCAAGAAAATAAAAAAAAATCGAAGATTGGAAGATTTAGAGAGAATTGATGGGAGAATCCCAAATAAGATCCATGGAAAAATGTTCTTCTCCCTTTGAAGAGCCAACCATTAGATTTTTGTACTATAGTAGGATTTTCACAGGGATGCGTCATTCTGTAGCCATGCGTCTTATGGGAAAAATTTTATGGCTCATATCTTTCACTTTTTCCCTCTAAATCTTTCACTTTGGCTCACGACCCCCTCAGACTTCCACATTTTTTACGCCATTTTTTCTCTGTAACAGTTTTTTAACTCTATACCCCAATAACAAGAGATGTTTCAAAGATTGTAGAAAAAAAAATTGGGTAAACATTAATTTCGTGTTCAGTGGTTCCCCTTTGAAGTGGGGAATAATATTTAAATAACTACTTTGAATCGTTCGGAGAGCCATTTTTTCGAGCGACGGAAACACTAGTAGATCTAGTACTTTCAACAAATTCTTCAACTAAATTTTTGGGTTCGTCAGAGACGAAACGCCAACGATTCACATCAGGAGTAATAGGCATAGATCGAATGAAAAGAAAAAGGTGTTCAGGACAATTTTCAGCATGCAGAACATTTTACAAAAAAAAAGAGGGACAATTTCTATGACTCAGAATCGCACATGAACAAGAATCAGAACTAGTAAAAACGTACAGCAGCTGGAGAACAATCAAGATCGAAGTCATATTTTGCCAAAGCTCTTTGTATGTGAGAAAATAATCTTGTTCCATTGAGAATTTTGAAATCTTGTGCGTTGGGAAAATCAACGTTCCGTGCGTCGGAGAAGTATAACCTCGCACGTTAAGCCGGGTCCACACCTGAGCATTTCGGCGCACCGCACACCGCACACCCCATGAGCATTTGCCCGCATGCTCATGCGGTTTGGGCTTTGCGGAGATTTTTTTTATTTCGACGAACAGGCCGCAGCAAATGGCGGACGAACACCGCCTCGGTCTGTTCGCCCGTGCTCAAGAAATATTCTTCCGTATATAAACAGTCCACGCGCTACTGAATGCGTCCACACATGCGTTCGCGCCACACAGAATTTCCTTTGACTCGGGTCACAAAAACCGCCTCCCTGAGCGAGCACGGCCGAACAGTCCGTACCGCATAACGTACGGCTCATTCGGTGTGGCGCGACGTCCACATTGGCGCGCATTCGGGCGAATGCTGTACGGTACGTCGTGCGGTGCGGCGAAATGCTCAGATGTGGACCCGGTTTTAGAGGAGTCAAAGTCTTGTATGTTGGGGAAAGCTATGTTACTGTTTCTAGTGTTTCTGTTCTTCTTTCTTCCTTTTTCCCATTTTTTTTTTGTTTTGTTTTTTTTTGTTTTCCTAGTTCTTCCTTTGTGAATTGCAAGGAATATTGTATATTTGAAATAAAATATAATGGTTTAATCTCAAAAAAACATTAGAAAAACTTTTCTAGAAAATAATGACTAAGTCAAACAGATGGTTAAAACTGAAATCAAAAGAGATGAATAAATAAAATAATTATTCCAAGTCCCACTTTTTTAGATGAGAGTATGTGTCAAACGCGAGGAGTGATCTTCAGTACGTGTAGTATATGTAATAATTGTAAATAGAGTAAATTAGTTATGTTGGTAGTACATAAGGTAAAATAATAGATTTATCATCCTCACCGGTATCATTCTCTGTTTTTATATTAAATAGTTACTTACAGTTTCTTAGCATTCCATCAGATGGTTTACCTTCGAATTAGATTTATAATGTTCACACATTTTCGCCGGATGACCTTTTTCTTTACAATTTCTACAGTTAAATTCTTTGTAATGACAGTCTTTAGAAATATGATTATTTCTTCCACACACAGAGCACTTTCTATTCGAGTACACGTTATTACTATATCGCTGGGCTTTATTGTGGTTTTGATTGTAGAATCTTCCTTCACTTTGTTGATACCGCCGATCAGGCCTACCACTGCGATTCTTCCAATTGTCGCTGCTGTAGCTGCTGTTACCGTATTGACTTTGTCATTGTCCTTGTTGATAATTTTTGCTCTGCTTGCTCGAGTTAAATTGTTTTTTGAATCAGCCGTTACCAATGCCGCGTCGCTGATTCCAATTTGCGCGTTCGTAGTTGCGAGTGTTATCAGATGATGATGCGCGCTTATCGATAAAATTCACGTTCAGATTATCACGTTCATTGAGCTAGCTATGGTTGTTGAATCGCTCCTGATGTGTTGACAATGAAGTGCCGTTGCTAATTTTTGTGGCTTCAATGGTTGTCAACTCCATTGTTGTTGCAATCTCAAAAGCTTTCTGAAAAGTTACGTTTGGTACAGTAAGAAGCCTTTGTTTAATGTTTATAAGTCACGAATGCCTCACACAAATTGATCCTGTAAATTTATTTCGAGATCGTTGAAATTACAATTCATTGATAAACTTTTCAATGTAGCAACGTATTAAGCAATAGACTGATTAGATTTTTGCTTCGATTCCCGAAATTGGTATCTTTGCGAAAGTTCTGAAGGTTGGGGTTTAAAATGGTCATTCAATGCTTTTACGGCTTTTTCCAATGCGAGTTCTGACGGTTTTCTCGGGGTACACAAATTTCTTAACAAAGAATATGTATTATTACTAACATTAAGTAATGTGAGGAAAACGGGAATTTTTTTCGCTTCATCAATATCGTGTGCTATGAACCACTGAGTTAATCTTTCATACCAGATTTCCCATTCGTCGTTGTTTTCGTTAAACGGGGGAAATTGCGTTAATAGAGGTTTTGATGCTTGAATAATTTGAGCGGGCACATTTACTCCGTCTTGAGCTGCCGCCATTTTCACTGATTTTCACTTTTGACAACGTTTTCTATCGAGAATCGACACTTAACTTTTCACGTTAAACGATTTTTACGCGGGTTCACACACAGTTACGTTCGCGATTTTCACGCAGAATAATCGAATTCATATCGTCGCAAATGGTAGTATTCTAGGGATTAGGAAGACAATCATTATACTTGACACAGAGTTACACTTTTTACGAGACAACATATATTATAGGATACGATACGCGACAGTGCTCGTTTTATCATACATTACATAACACGTTCCAGTTGCGTTCTACCAACTCTTTACATTTTACCTTAGGTACTACCAACATAACTAATTTACTCTATTTGCAATTATTACATATACTACAGTGCGCAATACAAGATAATGGTTTCTTAATTTGTGATAAGAGCTCTGCTGCAATCTTCCCACATCTCAACTGAGCGGTTGATTCCATTGAGGTATATTAGACAAGAGTGATTTGAGAAGTATCAACGATAAAGATTAATTACAAAGTGACTGTTAATTAGTAAGAAGAGGTAAATACATATATACTTTGAAATAATTCGCGCGATGTCTATGCAAGCACTTACCTCGCCACAATCTTTGTTTTTGATCATTGTCATTGAAGAGGTTGAATCTAGTTTGTTTAAAGGGGACGTACACCCAAATAATCGTAGTTGAATTAAGCACGGAAATCGGAAAAGAAAATTGAGACTTGAACGATGGTGGAATCCGTTTCTCGGAATTCGACTTCGTTGCGAAGATACAGCCGCCGAAAAATCCAGCGCTGACGTCATCTACTCCAGCCGCACGATGCTGTACCATTGCGCTTAGTGGAAAACGCAGCGCCCGCACGGTCCCCCTCAGTTTGTGAGGTTATTGCCACTCCCACGTAAAAATTGCTGGACGAAAATAGAAGTACAGAAAATTTCCTTTCCAATTGTGTTTTTATTTTTTCTTCGGGATTTTTTTTTTTACTGAGATATGAACGAAAACGGTGAAACTGCGGGCTCATTTCGAGTTTTTTATTTACTTACCATCTTGAAATTCTCATTTCCTCAAAAATGATAGATTTTCGGTCAGAAAACTCATATTCGAAATTTGTAAGTAATAGATCGATAGGACATTTTCCGTTCTTTTAATTCACCTCTTATAATTTTCCACCAAAAATTGACTAGTATTAAAGAAAAATAGGAAAAATCTACGCACGAAAGCGTGTTGGAATCCAAAACTTGATAAGTTTGTTGTTTTTATTCTCATTTTCCGGGCTAACAGTTCACCGTAAGCAAAAAACTCAAAGGACTAAATTTGAAGAGCGTAACATTTTCTATGTACATACATGGCTCATCTACAGTTTTTATTGGTAAACTTTGATTGGCTAGAAAGACGGCTCTTTGTGAACGCGGAAAGTCAGAAACTAGAACTGAGTCCGTAGTTTTGCCGTTTTCGTTCATATCTCCGTTAAAAAAAAAAAAAAAAAAAAAAAAAAAAAAAAAAAAAAAAAATCGAAAGAAAAAAAAAACACAATTGGAAAGGAAATTTTCTGTTCTTCAATTTTGGTCCAGCAATTTTTACGTGGGAGAGGCAATAACCTCAAAAACTGAGGGAGAACCAAAGACATTATAGAGGAAGACTGACCCCTAGCGGGGAGATATGAAGCCGGTTACTGTCATAGGCGGGGCTTCCCCGCTCGGAGGTATGAACCAAATTTACATTGCGGCTTATGGAGCCAAGACATAAACCTGTTTAAAAAAAAAATGTTAATTAATTTTAGTTTTCAAAAGTACTCAGATATGATTTTTTTTTATTATTATTATTTGTGTGTGCAATGTGCATTGCACTCACTCAACCCTGCACCTATTCGCAACAGAAGCGAATATTTGACAGTATTCTATCTCTTAATTTAAATAATTTAACACAGTTGGCAACGTAGTTGCCAATTGCTTCATTCTAATTTATGTTGAAAATTAACACGAAATAAATATACATTTTTACATTTTATCCCCTCAGAAAGCGACCTGAAGACAATTCAAACGTTTTCCGACGTTTTAATCTCCGGATCAGATTCTCATTATCAAGCAGTACGTCAATGGTGGGGTTAGGATGCTCGATTAGTTTTTCTTCATGTCTTTTAGCTGTATTCATGACCACCTGTTTTACTGTCTCGATTTGCAGGTCCCTATGGATATCCTCGTACCTGGAGTACATAGGGGCGTCGGTTATAATTCTTAAAACTTTATTTTGGAATGTTTGGATTATCTTCAGGTTGCTCTCTACAGTGCATCCCCAAAGCTGGCAACCGTAGCTCCATACAGGCCTTAAAACTTGCTTGTATAAGAGCAATTTGTTAGATGATGAAAGTTTAGACCTCCTTCCAAGAAGCCAGTACATTTTGCTCAATTTTAAATTCAACTCTTTTCTTTTTATTTTGACATGTTCACGCCATTTAAGTTTGGCATCTAGGGTAAGCCCTAAGCTTTTGGCTGTGCTGGCGAATGGAACGATTTCGCCATCTAAAAACACAGGTTCGTATCCTACTTTTTTATAGGTAAATATAGCATGGATTGACTTTTGACCGTTCAGTTTACTTTTCCAGTCTTTGGTCCATGGTGTAATCACATTGAGAGCTTTTTGAGCTTTTTCATTTGCCTCTCTCAGGCTATTTCCAACAGCAAAAATTGTCGTGTCATCTGCAAAAGTTGCCAGCGTGGTCCCTTCAAAAACTGGAGTGTCCCTCGTGAAGAGAAGATAAAGAATGGGTCCCAAGACACTACCCTGGGGAACACCAGCGAGAAGTGGCCTAAATTCCGAGAAAGAGTCCTCATACCTAACTCTAAATTCCCTATTAGAAAGATAAGACTTCAGAATCTCAAAGTGGTTTTTGGGTAAAATTTGTTTAATTTTGAATAAAAGGCCTTCATGCCAAACTTTGTCGAAAGCCTGTGCAACGTCAAGAAAAACAGCTGATACAACTTTTTTCTCCTCAACGGCTTTCTCAATAATGTTTACAAGACTATGTATTTGCTCTATTGTTGAATGTTTTGCTCTAAAACCAAACTGATGATTAGGTATGAGGGCTCTCTCCCAAATTAGAGGCATTAGTCTTTTCAAATATAGTCTCTCAAACAGTTTACTGATAACTGGCAAGAGAGAGATTGGCCTGTATGAGGTTACCTCCCCCCAGGTGGTTTTCCAGCTTTGGGGATCACAATAACCTTACCCTTTTTTCCCAAAAAGAGGGTATATATTTTAATTTAAGTGCTGCGTTAAATATTTGGGTTAGCTTTGAAATTGCTTTATTTGACAATTCCTTTAAAATTTGGCCCGTGATTCGGTCAATGCCCGGAGCTTTTTTTGTTTTGATTTTATACTTTATTTCCTCCAAAGTTTCTTTGTTTGTGATCACAGAAAAGGGGACCTCTTCGAGGCTTTCTATTTCATCAATTTTTATTACGTCAGAATCGTTCCTATCAGAGATATTTGGTTTGAAAACTTCGCCTAAGTATGTTGAAAATGCTTCAGCTTTTCCTTTGCTAGATTTGGCCCAGGATGGATTTGAATCTTTAGTGATTTTTATAGGATGAGATCGTTGCACAGGTTTTTTCAGGTATTTAACTGCTCTCCAAAGAGAGTAGTCTGTGCTTTTATCGGGTGGCAAGTTTTCTAAAAATCTCCTAGTTCTATTTTCTCTAATAATCTCTAGTTTCCTAGTTAGTATACGTGGGAGTCTGTTATAATTAGTTTTATCATCCGGGAACCTAGAATTTACCCATTTTTTCCTCGCTTTTCGTTTTTCTCGCACCAAAGAAAGAATCTCAGGTGGAATTTTCGGATTGAAGGAAATATTTTTTTGAATTGGAGTACAATTTTCTGCCACTCTTGCAATTGAGGATACTATTTCATCACACTCCACCTCCAGTTCTGTGATTGAATTTATGCATTTTCCTAGGTCTATACAAGCATCCAATTCTCTCCTAAATTTTTTCCAATCAGTTTTGTGATTAACTAGGCCCAGTTTTCTCTCACTTTTGACTGCTTTCGTGTAAACATTCAAAATTGCTGGAGTATGATCAGAGGATAGTTCCATTTGCATGCTCGGTATCATGTTGTTTCTAGAGATGCCTTTCGATAGAAAGAAATCAATTACATCAGGGATTTCGTTCAAATTAGTGGGCCAATGAGTTGGTTCTCCGGAGGAAAGAAAAGAACAATTCAATGAGCTTCCTGCAAATTCAAGCTCACGCCCTCTCGTTGTAATTAACCTGAAGCCCCAGCGAGTATGTTTTGAGTTCCAGTCTCCACTTATTATAAATTTATCTCCGAGTTTATTCAGAAGGAGGGAAAAATCCTCACTCTTAATTTTTCATTTGGCGGGCAATAAACAGCTGCAATGCATAAGTGTCCTAGCCCTGCTTTTAACGTCACTGCAACTGATTGGATCTTTCCAGTGCAAAGCTTAAAATCTAAATGGTGGCTGAGTTCACGTTTGATCAATAACATTGCACCACCTCTGGGCGTATTAAGAGGGTGATTTGCTTGAAAAGAATTGTAGCTTGGAATGCTCACATATGCTTCATTGTTAAGATGCGTCTCTGAGAGCAAGCATATATCAACCTTATGGTATATTAAAAATGTTTTTAGCTCATTCAGTTTCTTACGATTCGCAATCCCGTTAGCATTCCAGGCTGCAATGCACAACCCCCCCCTTGGAAAAAGGCTTTACACTATCACCAGTTCCAGGATAGGGCTCCTCAAGTTCCAAACTAGGACTGCTAGGGCTTTGATTCGAGGCACAATCAACTTGTGCCTCGGTTTCTCTATTTATTGCTTTAAAGTAATTTGTGATTAAACTATCCATTTTTACCCAAGGCTCGTTTGCTTTTGCCCTCTTCCAAGCTTCCAAGACTGGAACTTAAGGAGTCAAATTTTTCTAATAACATACTAAACATTTTTTCGACACTATTTTCCCTCGTTAATAATTGAGGTTGGGTGAATCTTACCCCTTTGGGTGTATTAAGTCCGTATTAACGTTCACCCAGACTTTTAGCATTAGTTCTTGGTCCTATAGCTTTATTTTTCGTGGTGGAGGTGGACTCCACATTAACTTGCCTCCCGACATCAGATTTTGGTGGTCTTCTATTGATTGATTTTTGTTCCGCATCTTTCTTGGTTGAAAGTTTGCCTTCGTGAATTTTTTGGAGTTGAACAGCGACTTCACATCCTCTGTAACTTGCCACATGTTTTCCTTTGCAATTGACACACTTTGCTTCTGTGAATTCCCCTTTTGGACACTCTGCCGACCGGTGTTGCCCCGCACATTTTACGCACCGAACATCCTTATGGCAGAACCTTCGGATATGATTGAACCCCTGGTATCTGGTACATTGAGGGATCAGATATGACCTTCTAACTAGAGGCTCAATTCTGATAATTTTATTCAAAACAGACTTTATTTTATAGATTTTCTCTATATCTTCATCTTTTTCGAATGTTAGCATATGAATCGGAAGTCTAAAGCGTTTATACCTAGGAATTTGAATTTGTTCTGGTTCCTTACCTTTGGAATTTCCCTCTTGATTTTTTCCGCTCTTGGAGGTTTCTTTTTTCTCAATTCTTTGCTTTCTCATTATATTGTCAACACTGATTATTTTAAATTCTTTTTTTTTTTGAGCTCCTCGACCACCTCGTCGACGTCTGCCGAGGGGTGAAGGCCTTTGGCTATTACCCTTATGGGACGGTTTGCTTTGTCCTCGTAGGAATACCATTTTATTTCATCATCATCGTTGAATTTAGCTGTCAATTCTCTATATGAGGCTTCATCTGGGACATTGACTTTGAAAACATCATTATTTAGAGTTTTGACTTACCATTGGTCATTTGGTAGACTGGTGGCTTCTATTTTATCCTGAAGAGTTTTTTGGTCCTTCAGATTAGTTACCTTGATTGGTGGAGGTTTTACTTTCTTTGGTTCTTTCTTTTTAATTTTGGCACCATCAGAAGTAGAAGGGTTAATTTCTTCAGAGGCTTTTTCGCTATTTCCGGCGAGGGATGAGAAGAGTTCGATGACGAACGTTTCCATTTCGCTTTCGTCTTCTTCTTCTTACTCACGATCCAAGCGGTCTCACTGTCTCCGGGATCCGAAGAGTCTTCTGATTTGGGCTTCAATAGTAACAGCTGTTTTTTCAGTATTTTTATTTAGACCTTGATCACCTGAAAATGAGGCTACGGTCTTTTTGAGTTTTTCAATTTCTTCTCTCTGCATGTCCGACTCATTTTTTAGATCGACACAGAGAGAATGGTATTTCTCTTGTTGGGCGTGGACTTCTTGGAGAAGATCCCTCAGGGTGTTTTTAACGCTGACGTATGCATCAAAAATCGCCCTTGGTCCATCGAGTTGAGAGTGCGTTTTGCTCAGCACCTTGTTAGCTACGTTTATAACCTCAGGCACCTGAGCATCATCCTCCATACTCCCCTTCATATTTTGATCACCTTTATTTTGATCACTTTTGGGGCATTGCTCCATTCTATCATTCGTTTTCGAATCTTGCTGCGAAAAAGCGGCCGAATCTAATTTCAAATCTGAGAGTTTTCCTGCTTTGAAACACTCGGAACATCCGACAAACTCATTGTTTTGCCAATAAGACAGAATGTTGCGCTCAGCACAAATTTGTGATGCACTCGGCATTCAATTGTTTATTTTACAGATATGATATGCAGCTTATGCCAAAGTTGAAATTGACGAACTTAAACGCAAGTTTTGGTAAATTTATCCGCTAGATATTTACGATAGAAAGTACGACAGATCGGTTACGGGCGCTAAAGTAAACAATGACCGACCGATCGTTAACTTCGATTATTAAAGAACGGACGCCCAAAATTGATCAGAATTTTCAGTTTAAATGTATGTTACACTACACTGTATAACATATGTGAGACTTGACATTGTTATTCGCTAAAATGATTGACTAAAATAGGTTTGAAGAGCGAAGCGCTATAAGAGCTAATGTTAGGTTGGTTCATACCCCCGCGCGGGGTAGTGCCCTGCCCATCAGCCCGTGCCAAGACCGGCTTCATACTTTTCCTCCGTGCAAAGTGATAGCAGGGGCCAGTCTTCTATAATGTCTTTGGGGAGAACGCTGCGGGCGTTGCGTTTTCCACTGAGCGCAATGGTACAGCATCGTGCGGCTGGAGTAGATGACGTCAGCGCCGGATCTTTCGGTGGCTGTATCTTCGCAACGAAGTCGAATTTCGAGAAACGGTTTCCACCATCGATTAAGTTAATGGTGTCTTTAGGGTGTGCTTACATCCCCTTTAAATTATTTTGTGCGTTTTTTATTTATCACGCGGCCACAAATGTTCGTGCACGACTTAAAATACAAAATTGAAGTGCAACCTTTTTCTTTTGCATTTAAAGCAAATTCATTAAAAAAATGTATTTTACTTTATACTTTTGTTTTAGATTTAATTTGTTTTTATTTTTTTTTCTTCTTCATTTATGAAATATTTTTTCTTTTAAAACATTGTTCACAGTCGCAATGATTCGCAGAGGGGACGCTTTTCTGCGAGAGAGTTTGCGAAAAAATACAGACTAGGAGACCCTTTTGCTGCAAATTTTTTCATCGCAGACTGGAAGAAAAATTCATCAACAGGCATAGACGAGTATGGTTACGATGCTTTCAAAATTGATGACAATATCCCTTTCAAATTTCCTTTTGATGCCGATGACAATGATGAGAATGACTCCTGATAACTTTTGTTTTCTTTATCCCTTATTCAATATACAGTTTCAATCAACATAACTATATGTATTTAAATTTAAAATTTTATGGCTTGTAATAATTTCCTTTACTTTCATTTGATCCAATTTAAATGCAAAAATTTTCGAATGTTAGTGATGGAGTGTAAACAGGTGAAACTACCTACATGCCTCCTACTATTAAGATTATTTTCAATTTTTATAGCCTCTCTAGCTTCTCTACTTCTCTTCCTGTTAATTGCAAGAATTCTCCATATGGACCCAGAAGAAGTTAATTTTCGTATGCTTAGTCAACTCGGCAACATGTACCTCGGGTGGTCAGTCAACAAAAAGTTTAATTTCGCTTAAGCTTTTGTTAAAGTTAAAATTTGGGACGTTTCGGGCCAATTAACAGACCCTTTTTCAACAAAGGGAAAATCGTTGAAATAACACGAGCGAACCCAGCAATAATAAACATTTTCGATTTTCTCTTTGTTAAAAAAGGGTCTGTTAATTGGCCCGAAACGTCGCAAATTTTAATTTGTTCCAGCCTTTCTCCCAATTTATGTTGTTTTATATATATATAATATATATATATATATATATATATATATATATATATATATATATATATATATATATATATATATATATATATATATATATATATATATATATATATATATATATATATATATATATATATATATATATATAATATATATATATATATATATATATATATATATATATATATATATATATATATATATATATATATATATATATATATATATATATATATAATTTCCAAGCTTAATGGAAATTCCCGTCGATCCTTTGGACCGTTCCGGACAAGTGCGGTATCGATCGATGCGGCTCAGTACCAGGATTGTGGGAAAAATACCAGCGGTGCTGTTCAGAGCCATCTTCTCTCTCGAAAATCAAAAAAACTAAGAATACTATAGGCGTAATGAGTGGGAGGGAGACAGTCGCTGTACATCTGTAATGTGCGCGAGAGAGAGATATACCATTTGTTTTTAAGCCCTGGTCGGTCACCTAGCGACGCTAATTTTTTTTTACGTCGAGAGCTGATATTTTGGGTGCATCGACACTATATGTACGTAGAGAGGTGACTCCGTGGACTGTAGATCTGTAGGCATGATCTTCATTTTTAAGGTTATTTTTTTTTACCCTTGATCATTACTTGACATCATTGGCGGATACAGGGGGGGGGCGAAGGGGGCGATCGCCCCCCCCGTTCGGCCCAAAAAGTGGGAAAAGAGGGGAGAGGAAGGGGAATAGCAACAGCGAAAACAAGAAAAAGGGGTCATTTAGGGGCGAAAATTCAAAATTCGCCCCCCCCGTTCGCGAAGGCTGGATCCGCCACTGCTTGACATGCGTTTGTTGATACTCTCAGCTGATGCTTGTGATTTTGTGCGGTGTAGGTCGGTCTGTGATATTTATGTCGATGATAAGTTTTTAATATTTTTTACAGAGACAAATAAAGAGCTCCAGCACCAGAGACAAATGAGATCCTGCACAAAGCATGCGACAGGTGTCCACTTTTCTGTCTCAATTTTTGTCGGAACTCATCGAAACAACAGCCAACATTCACCTATTGTTGACTGATGAGCGCGTAGTTTGCATTCGCCAAGCAAAACCTGTTTCCGTTTCCAGGACCGCGGACCAATCACAGCCTTTTGTTGAGCTCACCATTCAACATTAGGCGAAGGTTGATTGTTGAGGCCGATGAGTCCCGACAAAAGTAGTTCAGGAAAAGAGGACACCGCGCACAACCACGGGAAAAATGGGGAATGCACGGTCTCTATTTGTCTCTGCCCAGCACACCGTATGCTTCCCTTAAAAAAGTGAAGCAAGTTTAGCGGTCACAGTTTTGTTCGGGAGTCACCGGCTGCAACGATAAGCAGTCAAAAACTGTTGAACTGTTGTTATAATTAAATTATTAACAAAAACAGGTAACAATGGCCGCGAAGCGGCCACTAGCCTCTAGTATATATATATATATATATATATATATATATATATATATATATATATATATATATATATATATATATATATATATATATATATATATATATATATATATATATATAGAAAAACAACTTATATTGGGATAAAGGCTGGAAACAAATTAAAATTTGGGACGTTTCGGGCCAATTAACAGACCCTTTTTCAACCAAATAAAAAAATAAAAACTAATTTAATAATAATAATTTAATAATTTTTTTTTTTTTTTTTTTTTTTTTTTTTTATTTGGTTGAAAAAGGGTCTGTTAATTGGCCCGAAACGTCCCAAATTTTAATTTGTTTCCAGCCTTTATCCCAATATAAGTTGTTTTTCTATATTTTGTTGGCTGATCTAAGTTTTTACGTGTTTATATATATATATATATATATATATACATATATATATATATATATATATATATATATATATATATATATATATATATATATATATATATATATATATATATATATATATATATATATATATATATATATATATATATATATATATATATATATATATATATATATATATATATATATATATATATATATATATATATATATATATATATATATATATATATATATATAAATATATAAATATATAAACAAAGAAAGAAAGAACTTAAATCGGCCGAACACATGAATAATAATAAAAACTTAAATGAAAATAAGGCCGCGAAACAATAAAATTAAAAAATCAAGACGTTTCGAAGGACTAACACCTCCTTTATCAATCGAAAATTAAAAAAACAAAAAAAATTAAAATAAGAGTCATGCCATCACGATAACAACGGCCATGACTAAAGCTCAAACCACAAACAAGATCTCATTTGAAGGAAAAGACTACACAGGCAAAGAATAGTATCAATCACCAGCTCTATCTGGACGAAAAAACTGGTGATAAGCAGAGCTTAATCTGGAAACGTCTGCGCGGCAATTACAGATGTAATTGCCGCGCACAATAAGCCCAAGACACATAAATAATGACTGTTTAAAGAGTGGGAACAAGGCTAAAAAACATTAATAAAAACCAAACGTTTCAGCCGCAAACGCTGGCCTTCTTCAGTGGTAAATAATAAAAAAAAAAAGAAAGAAAGGAATTAAAGTACTAACTGCTACATACTGGACCGTGACATGACAAATAAATTAAAATAAACATGAGGATAACCTCAAACAGAGACAAAACGATGAGCAACAACCACCGACCACCCATGACAACAGTGTAGTATTACACATCGCCACCAGGCAGCGTGCGGCTGTTGAAAAACGCATGGTAAGAAGGCGCTAATTTTTGAACGTCTCCCCGCGAATTACAAACGCTCCCTTCATGCTTGATAATCTCAATCATTTCAAGCAGTAAACGAGGAAAATCCCTTTTTTCCCGACATAAAATTTCAACTTCCTCAAAATTAAAGGTGTGATCTTCCTCCCTCTGGTGTTTGTGAAGGGCAGTCACTTCCTTTTTATCATATTTATGACCATTCAGACGATTAAATAAGTGTTGTTTTGTCTGACCTAGATAGCTAAGGTCGCAATTACTACACGGTATTTTATAAACAACTCCCGATTGTTGAAGTTTGGGAGTCTTAGCCTTAAGTTTTGACATTAAGCATTGTAAAGTGTTATACCTCGTATTGACAACCTGATAATTAAAATGTTTGAGAAAAGCTGAAATATTTTCGGACAAAAAAGGAACATACGGAATACACACCAATTTTTCCAAACAAACACGATGTTCAATTTGTTGGGAGTGCTGAGAAATATCACTGTGGTTCAAATTAACATTCACATTATTATGGACGCGCAAAACACTTTTAAAAATTTTATTAACGAAGGCATGTGGATAGCAATTTTCAATAAGAAGCTGTTTACCTTTACAAATCATTTCAAGATGAAAAGATTTGTCAGATAAACAGATGATACGGCGCGCTAAATTCATCGCAACATTCTTTTTGATGCTTGTAGGTTGAACAGACAAGAAATTGGCATAGCGGCCCGATGACGTAGGTTTTTGATACCATTTGCACAATACCTTGTTATTCACTCTTAATAGTGACATGTCCAAAAAATTGAGGCAGCCATTTTCCTCGATTTCGCTGGTAAACTGTATGAGAGGATTAAACGTGTTAAAAAATTCCAGAATGGGCAAAATCTCATCCTCTTTAACACATAAAAACAAATCATCTACATATCTCTTATAAAAATAAATGAAATACGGAGTTGTACTGAGAAAAAGAAGCTCAATGTGTTCCATAACGATGTTAGCAAGAACGGCAGATATGCTTCCTCCCATGGCCAAACCACCTATTTGTTGGTAAAAAGAATCCTCATACTGAAAAACCGTTGAGGAAATACAAGTTTTTAACATATGGCAAAAATGTTCTTGGGGGATTTTACAATGATTTTCAATTTCACTCCATCTAGCTTGCACACATTCCATGGCTAATTCCACAGAGATGTTAGTGTACATGCTTTTGACATCAAAAGAGATGAGCTTAAACCCATCAGGTATTTCTGCGCCGTTAATAAACGTAAAGAACTCAAACGAATTTTTGACATGAGAATCGAGTTTTTCCACAATTTTAGATAAAATACCCGTGAAAAATTTTGAAATAGTATGGTAAGGAGCACCGACTGTGCTGACAATAGGGCGGATCGGCAACCCTGCCTTGTGAAGTTTTATGAGCCCATAAATTTTGGCAACATTGGCAGTGCTTACAGCCAAATGTTTAAAAAAAAGTTCTTCAATAAAACCCTCCTTAAACCAAAAATTCACGACACAATTATTCTTTTTCATCTGAGACGAAACTACCGATCTGGCAACCTTCTTGTAAGTATTTTTATCACTCAAAAGATCCAACATTTTTTGGTGAACATTTTTTTTTAATAATGTGAATGTTAATTTGAACCACAGTGATATTTCTCAGCACTCCGAACAAATTGAACATCGTGTTTGTTTGGAAAAATTGGTGTGTATTCCGTATGTTCCTTTTTTGTCCGAAAATATTTCAGCTTTTCTCAAACATTTTAATTATCAGGTTGTCAATACGAGGTATAACACTTTACAATGCTTAATGTCAAAACTTAAGGCTAAGACTCCCAAACTTCAACAATCGGGAGTTGTTTATAAAATACCGTGTAGTAATTGCGACCTTAGCTATCTAGGTCAGACAAAACAACACTTATTTAATCGTCTGAATGGTCATAAATATGATAAAAAGGAAGTGACTGCCCTTCACAAACACCAGAGGGAGGAAGATCACACCTTTAATTTTGAGGAAGTTGAAATTTTATGTCGGGAAAAAAGGGATTTTCCTCGTTTACTGCTTGAAATGATTGAGATTATCAAGCATGAAGGGAGCGTTTGTAATTCGCGGGGAGACGTTCAAAAATTAGCGCCTTCTTACCATGCGTTTTTCAACAGCCGCACGCTGCCTGGTGGCGATGTGTAATACTACACTGTTGTCATTGGTGGTCGGTGGTTGTTGCTCATCGTTTTGTCTCTGTTTGAGGTTATCCTCATGTTTATTTTAATTTATTTGTAATGTCACGGTCCAGTATGTAGCAGTTAGTACTTTAATTCCTTTCTTTCTTTTTTTTTTATTATTTACCACTGAAGAAGGCCAGCGTTTGCGGCTGAAACGTTTGGTTTTTATTAATGTTTTTTAGCCTTGTTCCCACTCTTTAAACAGTGATTATATATATATATATATATTAGATGATGAGAACAATAAGCTGAACAGCCATAACACATGATTATCATTTATCACAGGATTTTTATTTAGAAAAACAAGTGAAAAAACAAGTGAAAAAATGAACGATTTAGTTGGATCAGACGTTTCGACCGGAACACCGCGGCCATCATCAGTGAAAAATATAATAATAACAAATAAATCTGGAAATAACACAGCCGAGAACTACATGGTGGACGTGAAAAATAAACTGAATAATTAGTGAGGCCGTTGGGAACGAGAGACCAATACTTACATAACACGAAAAACAAACAGTGAAAATGAATTTACACAGTTGCGCGATTTACATGGTTGCACGATTTAAAAAAAAAAAAAAAAAAAAAAAAAAAAACCTTGCCCTAACATAATAAAAACAAACATAGATAGTTCCGCATTGGATTCACAATTTGCTCACTTGCAAGATGTGCAATAACTTAAGCAAAAAAACAATCATACCTAGAGCTAACTTGATCCGCATCAGTCCTGAAATTAATTGCACTGGACTTCTTTTTTTTGATGTGGATAGCCTCTAGCACAAGCCTCGCTTGCCTATTTTTTTTCTTTAGCAAGCACCCTAGGATTTTCAAAATCAAAAATATGGCCCGTATCCTCCATATGTTTATGCAAAGCAGTTTTTTCTTTTTCATCGTATTTATGTGATTTAATACGCTCCTGCAAATATCTCTTGGTTTGGCCGATGTACGACTTATCACAATCTTTGCAATTTATTTCAAAAACAACAGACGATTCTTTTTCGGTCGGAGTTTTACTTTTTAAATTTGTAAATAACTTTTTGTTAGTGAACGAATTCGTAAAAATAGGCTTTATATCAGTTTGCTTAGATGAAAACTTGAATTTCTCTGCCAAACCCGGAATATACGGTAATTTCACTGCTTTATCTAAATCAAACTTAGGGCGAACATTTTCCTTCCTACCGAACCGACGTTCGGCTAGTTCGTTCTTAAATAATTTGTTTAAAAGGGTTTCTGGGTAGCCGTTTTCACCTAAAATTGTTCTCATCATCTATTTTATATATACTAGCCAACTTTAATCTTAATGTATGTATGTGTATATATATATATATATATATATATATATATATATATATATATATATATATATATATATATATATTATATATATATATATATATATATATATATAATATATAAGCGAAACAACATACTTTGGCCACATGGTATAGACAATGCTTTTGAGTTGGGCAAACTCATCAGCTGAGGTAATAAAGCCAAGAAAAAGAAAAAAAACATATTAAAAATATGAAAGTAATAGTTAAAAAACTAAAGGGGGGAGAGAGTTCAACTCAGGCAGTGCAACAGAAAGCATGAGCGAAGACAGCGTTCGAGAGCATCACGACCGGTTTCGTCCTTTTTAGGACTCATCAGGTGAGCTTACTCGAGCTGCCTCTAACTCAATGCAAACAGCACTCCAGCTAGTCGTCAAAGCGACATCGCTGTCGTGACGCGAGAACGCAAAAAAATGCGCGCGCGCCATCTACCGTAATGTTGAACAACTCTCAGATGAAAAAAAGGAAAGCCCAAAAAAAAGATTAACGAAACGGCTGGGGATGCGAACGCAATCCAAACACAGCCGCCCGCTCCCGAACGGGAAAAAAGAGCACGAGAACCTCAACGTGCTTATAATAAGCGAAACAACATACTTTGGCCACATGGTATAGACAATGCTTTTGAGTTGGGCAAACTCATCAGCTGAGGTAATAAAGCCAAGAAAAAAAAAAAATCATATTAAAAATATGAAAGTAATAGTTAAAAAACTAAAGGGGGGAGAGAGTTCAACTCAGGCAGTGCAACAGAAAGCATGAGCGAGGACAGCGTTCGAGAGCATCACGACCGGTTTCGTCCTTGTTAGGACTCATCAGGTGAGCTTACTCGAGCTGCCTCTAACTCAATGCAATCAGCACTCCAGCTAGTCGTCAAAGCGACATCGCTGTCGTGACGCGAGAACGCAAAAAAATGCGCGCGCGCCATCTACCGTAAATGTTGAACAACTCTCAGATGAAAAAAAAGGGAAAACCCAAAAAAAAGATTAACGAAACGGCTGGGGATGCGAACGCAATCCAAACACAGCCGCCCGCTCCCGAACGGGAAAAAAGAGCACGAGAACCTCAACGTGCTTATAATAAGCGAAACAACATACTTTGGCCACATGGTATAGACAATGCTTTTGAGTTGGGCAAACTCATCAGCTGAGGTAATAAAGCCAAGAAAAAAGAAAAAAATCATATTAAAAATATGAAAGTAATAGTTAAAAAACTAAAGGGGGGAGAGAGTTCAACTCAGGCAGTGCAACAGAAAGCATGAGCGAGGACAGCGTTCGAGAGCATCACGACCGGTTTCGTCCTTGTTAGGACTCATCAGGTGAGCTTACTCGAGCTGCCTCTAACTCAATGCAATCAGCACTCCAGCTAGTCGTCAAAGCGACATCGCTGTCGTGACGCGAGAACGCAAAAAAATGCGCGCGCGCCATCTACCGTAAATGTTGAACAACTCTCAGATGAAAAAAAGGAAAGCCCAAAAAAAGATTAACGAAACGGCTGGGGATGCGAACGCAATCCAAACACAGCCGCCCGCTCCCGAACGGGAAAAAAGAGCACGAGAACCTCAACGTGCTTATAATAAGCGAAACAACATACTTTGGCCACATGGTATAGACAATGCTTTTGAGTTGGGCAAACTCATCAGCTGAGGTAATAAAGCCAAGAAAAAAGAAAAAAATCATATTAAAAATATGAAAGTAATAGTTAAAAAACTAAAGGGGGGAGAGAGTTCAACTCAGGCAGTGCAACAGAATGCATGAGCGAGGACAGCGTTCGAGAGCATCACGACCGGTTTCGTCCTTGTTAGGACTCATCAGGTGAGCTTACTCGAGCTGCCTCTAATGCTTTCTATTCTCTAATGCTTCTATGCTTTCTGTTGCACTGCCTGAGTTGAACTCTCTCCCCCCTTTAGTTTTTTAATTATTACTTTCATATTTTTAATATGATTTTTTTCTTTTTTCTTGGCTTTATTACCTCAGCTGATGAGTTTGCCCAACTCAAAAGCATTGTCTATACCATGTGGCCAAAGTATGTTGTTTCGCTTATTATAAGCACGTTGAGGTTCTCGTGCTCTTTTTTCCCGTTCGGGAGCGGGCGGCTGTGTTTGGATTGCGTTCGCATCCCCAGCCGTTTCGTTAATCTTTTTTTTGGGCTTTCCTTTTTTTCATCTGAGAGTTGTTCAACATTTACGGTAGATGGCGCGCGCGCATTTTTTTGCGTTCTCGCGTCACGACAGCGATGTCGCTTTGACGACTAGCTGGAGTGCTGATTGCATTGAGTTAGAGGCAGCTCGAGTAAGCTCACCTGATGAGTCCTAACAAGGACGAAACCGGTCGTGATGCTCTCGAACGCTGTCCTCGCTCATGCTTTCTGTTGCACTGCCTGAGTTGAACTCTCTCCCCCCCTTTTGTTTTTTAACTATTACTTTCATATTTTTAAATATGATTTTTTTCTTTTTTCTTGGCTTTATTACCTCAGCTGATGAGTTTGCCCAACTCAAAAGCATTGTCTATACCATGTGGCCAAAGTATGTTGTTTGAAAGATTTGAAAGTTACCCGATTGTATCAAGTATTCGGAGTAAAGTAGTTCAGACTATTAATAACTATTACCAACAGGTTAAAAAAGTGGGTGCTTTTGAAAGGATTCAGGTTTCGTCCGTCAAAAAATTTTCTGAGTGTTTTTTTACAAAAAAACTGAAAGAGGACATCGTTAAAACTCATGCATTTCTGAAGCGTAATCGACAAATAATGGTTATCCGCGCGGATAAGTCCAATAAAACCGTTGTGATTAATGAGCAGGATTACAATGATAAAATGTGTGCCGTGTTAAATGACACTGCCACGTATAAGGTCATCAAAAATTCATTGGTTCCGTCGCAAATGGGTAAAAACAACTGCATCATCAAGAATTGGTACGATAAAAATTGGATTTCAAAAGCCGTCGCGGAGAGCCTCAAAACTACATCTGCTATGGTTTCAAGGATCTACGGTTTAATTAAATTACACAAAGAGAACACTCCGATTCGACCCATTGTTAGCACCATTGGTTCGCCGTATTACTTTGTTTCCAAGTTTTTCTCCGCAATTTTGTCCAAAATTGAACGGAATGGCATGTCAAAGATTCCTTTAGTTTCTTTAAGGAGGTCAATGGGTTGGAAATTCCGGAAAATTTCAAATTAATCTCTTTGGATGTTGTGTCTATGTATACAAACATATCAGTAGACCTTGCGATTGAGTGCGTCAAAAAACGGTGGAATGAGATTGAAGCTCTGTGTTCCATTCCACAAGACCAGTTTCTTTACCTCCTGAAGTTCCACTGTGTTCCAGTTTCAAGACAAATATTACCATCAAATTAGTGGCTTAGCCATGGGGGGCAGTGTCTCTGCTGTCTTGGCTAATATAGTTATGGAAGACTTGGAATTGACTGTTCATAGTACTACGAGTGCCTTAATTTTCAGTTATAAGCGTTTTGTTGATGATCTCTTCCTTTGTGTACATCAAAATGAAGTTCAAAACATCCTAGAATATTTTAATGGACAGTCCCCCATGTTGAAGTTTACTTTAGAGGAAGAGCAAAACGGGTCTTTGAATTTTCTTGACATGAAATTGGGTCGACATCAGGGTAAAATTGTATGTAAGTGGGACCAAAAACCAACTGCGTCTGGAAGGTACCTTAATTTCCTCTCAGTTCAACCGTTTGCTTTTAAAAGAAATGTTGTTCATAATTTGGCCCGGCGTATCATTGGTTTATCTGACTCTCAATTTCATCGAGAGGTAATTAATTATGGTAAAAAAATGTTGGTTGAAAACTGTTATCCTTCCAGTTTTGTGAGCCGCATTTTTAAGAAAGTTCAACATGAGGTAACAATGGAAAGGATCAACGTTGAGTCAGTGAAGAAAAACATAGATTTGTCTAAAATTGTTAAATTGCCATACGTGCCCTTGCTTTCTGAGAATTTGGCAGTTGTTTTGGATCATTATGGGTACACGGTCATCAATTGTAATTTTAACAATTTAGAGTTTTTGTTCTCAAAACTGAAAGCGAAACGTGATAACTTGCAACTTTCAGAGGTAGTGTATAAGATCCAATGCAAAGATTGTGAAATTGCGTACATTGGTCAAACTCGCCAAATTTTAGGTAAAAGGTTGAATGGTCATAAATATGACCAGAATGAGAAGACGGCCCTGCATCAACACCAGAATGAGTTACAGCATAATTTTGATTTTGAAAATGTAAAGGTTTTGGCGAGGGAGACCAATGATTTTTCAAGATCACTTATTGAAATGATCTGCATTGTTAAGGCAAGAGACATGGTTTGCAACTACCGGGCGGACGTTGATAAGTTGGGGGTTGCATACCATCATTTTTTCCAACCACGGCCGCTGGAGTGAGTTCACTCTATGTTCATTTTGGTCTGTGTTTGTCTTTTCCTCCTTGATCATTGCTTTTGTCAGTTGCTCTATCACCGTGTAGGCACTCACTGCGTTTTCGTCTTTTATTGTTTTTATTGATTGAAAATGGACTTGTTCTAGTCCGAAACGTCTCACCTTAAATGTTTAAGTTTTCGTAGCCTTGTGTCCCATTTTTCTTCTCGTTTATATATATATATATATATTATATATATATATTATATATATATATATATATTATATATATATATATATATATATATATATATAATAATATATACATATATATATATATATATATAATATATATATATATATATATATATATATATATATATATATATATATATATATATATATATATATATATATATATATATATATATATATATATATATATATATATTATATATATATATATATATATATATATATATATATATAATATATATATATATATATATAAAAGGTAACAACATTTGTAAAGGTAAACAGCTCCTTATTGAAAATTGCTATCCACATGCCATAGTTAATAAAATTTTTAAAAGTGTTTTGCGCGTCCATAATAATGTGAATGTTAATTTGAACCACAGTGATATTTCTCAGCATTCCGAACAAATTGAACATCGTGTTTGTTTGGAAAAATTGGTGTGTATTCCGTATGTTCCTTCTTTGTCCGAAAATATTTCAGCTTTTCTCAAACATTTTAATTATCAGGTTGTCAATACGAGGTATAACACTTTACAATGCTTAATGTCAAAACTTAAGGCTAAGACTCCCAAACTTCAACAATCGGGAGTTGTTTATAAAATACCGTGTAGTAATTGCGACCTTAGCTATATAGGTCAGACAAAACAACACTTATTTAATCGTCTGAATGGTCATAAATATGATAAAAAGGAAGTGACTGCCCTTCACAAACACCAGAGGGAGGAAGATCACACCTTTAATTTTGAGGAAGTTGAAATTTTATGTCGGGAAAAAAGGGATTTTCCTCGTTTACTGCTTGAAATGATTGAGATTATCAATCATGAAGGGAGCGTTTGTAATTCTCGGGGAGACGTTCAAAAATTAGCGCCTTCTTACCATGCGTTTTTCAACAACCGCACGCTGCCTGGTGGCGATGTGTAATACTACACTGTTGTCATTGGTGGTCGGTGGTTGTTGCTCATCGATTTGTCTCTGTTTGAGGTTATCCTTATGTTTATTTTAATTTATTTGTCATGGTCCAGTATGTAGCTGTTAGTACTTTAATTCCTTTCTTTCTTTTTTTATTATTTTCCACTGAAGAAGGCCAGCGTTTGCGGCCGAAAACTTTGGTTTTTATTAATGTTTTTTAGCCTTGTTCCCACTCTTTAAACAGTGAATATATATATATATATATATATATATATATATATATATATATATATATATATATATATATATATATATATATATATATATATATATATATATATATATATATATATAATATATATATATATATATATATATATATATATATATATATATATATATATATATATATATATATATATATATATATATATATATAATATAATATAATATATATAACAACTTAATTGGGAATAAGGCCGTGAAACCGTGAAACAATAAAATTAAAAAAACGAGACGTTTCGGAGGGCTAACACCTCCTTTATCAATCGAAAAAAAAATTAAAAAAAATATAAACAAAGAGTCATGCCATCACGATGATAACGGCCATGACTAAGGCTCAAGCCACAAACAAGTATTTAATTGAGGAAAAGACTACACAAGCAAAGAAGATAATCAATCACCAGCTCCATCTGAACGAAAAAACTGGTGATAAGCAGAGCTTAATTTGGACACGTCTGCGCGGCAATTACAAACACTGCTCTCGTGTTTCAAGATTTCTATCATTTCAAGGAGATTTCTCGCGAAATCATTCCTCTCGAAACCCAAAATTTTCGCGCCATGGAAATCAAAAATATGACTGTTGGCGCCGCTCTTTAAATCCCGCGCCAACAGTTGCAATTCAAATCTCGCGGCTCACCGCGAAGTTTCGCCGCCTGTCCGCTCGCCGCGCGCTATGTGCTGTCCACGTGTCACTAGCCGGCTGACCTCGCCGCGTTGCGCGTCGCGCTCTCGCTATAAGTACAGGTGCCCGCCCCGCGGCTTCTCACTTCTCAGCGTGCCTTGGCCGATGAACAAGTTCCTGCTTCTGCTGCCTGCTCCAGTCTCTGCTGCCTGCTCCAGTCTTTGCTGCTTGCTGCCTTTCCAGCCCTGCTTTGCGTGGTGAGTTGAAGTCCTGCCCTGTACCTGTTATGCCGTGAGCCCTCCAAAGCTCTTGTCTTCATACAGTGAGCCCTCCATAGCTCCTACTGTTGCAGTCTTCGCTACTCAAAGAGGCCTCCATACCTCTCATCGTTCAATGGGCCTTCCAAAGCTCTGAGGCCCCCAAAACCCTCCGGTGAAATCCCAAGTCCCCGTAATTTACGGTCTCCAAGCCGTCCCGCGTCTCCAAGCGCCTAGACGGTTTCCAAGCCGACCCAGCGTCTCCATGCGCTTCCTTTAGTTTTTCTTTTCTCTTTAAGATCGTCTCCAAGCGACACCGGAAAACCGCTTCCATACGGTTTGTCTTGACTTTCCAAGGTCACCCAACTCGTCTGTCCAAAGACATGCCCGGGTTTAGGTGTCCAAACCTAGCTAAGCCCGAAGGAGCAATCTCCTGGGGTTTTTTATGCGCCTCCAAGCGCAAAAAGACCCAATCTCCAAGTTGGGTCTTTTCATCGTGTAACTCGCCATCAGTGCGTTTTACGCCAATTCCAAGGACACTTTCGAAGGTTTATTTTTTCCGTAGAATATTAATAAATCTTTGAAAGTGTCCTTTTCCCAGGTCACCCGGCCACAACATTTGGTCCTCCGGGCCGGATTTCGAATTGTCCTAAAAATTTGATATTTGGCGTCACCAGTCCTTCGGAAATCACTCCACCATGACTTCTAACAAAACGGGAGCCTCACTCACTGCCAGGAGGTCAAACCTCATCGATCAAGTCCGGGCCATCCGAGATTCTTTTCGCACCGTATTAAAAGCCGAGAATTGCGAACAATACAGGCCGTCCTACCAAAGACTGGCTACGTATTTGCAGCGATTCGAGGAGTCCCAAAGACCAAGCAATTGAGCACAACATCAATGCTGATACGGAGAATGGGGAAGTAGACATCAAGAAATCCCAAAAAAGAATTTGATTCCCTTCTCCAAGAGGCTGAATCTCTTTTTTTGTCCAAGGCTAATAAACACGATTCTACTTTGTCACCTCATAGCATGCCCTTTTAAATGCCCCGGTCAAACTGCCTCGTCTTGAATTACCTCAGTTTTCAGGCTGCATTCAAGACTGGCGTTCTTGGTACAACTTGTATAAGGTGTCGGTTCACAATAACGTCGGACTTGTCGCGGTGGAAAAATTCCAGTACTTGCTCGTAAGTTTGAAAGGAGAAGCCCTGAGTCTCGTTCAAAACTTACCAATCGATGAAGGAAATTACACGGTCGCGTGGAATCTCCTTCTGTCCCGATACCAATCCGAGCGCAGGCAGATCTTCCATCACTACAATGGGCTGCTGAAACTCCCCGAGATTAGACACTCGAATCAAATCTCTTCCTTGCTTACCGGCTATCGAGAGCACTCCCAGGCCCTCGAAGCCCTTGGTCATAAATCCGCAAATTATGATGGTATGGCTACGGCCGTCTTGGTCAGTAAATTGTCTCCTCGACTTCAAGGCAGACTAGAGGATCACCGTGATGCTCCCACTGAATACCCGAAGATTGCAGACATCTTGTCATTCTTAGAAAAGGAGATGGCGATTTACGCAGAAGAAACCACCCCTTCCAAAGGGTATTCCAAGGTTCTTCTTACTGCGCCTGCCCCAAGTCAGGTCTCCACTCCTAATAAATGTAAGATATCTTCTTTCAACTCGGCTCGTCACCCGACTACAGTCAGTTCCTCCAAGGGTAGGGACAAATCATATTCCAAGTCCAATAACCTGTCGTGTATTTGCTGTTCCAAACCTCACTTGATCTACACCTGCCCAGAATTCCGTTCCAAAGGAATTCCCCAACGGCGGGCGGTTCTCACTCAGAACCAAAGATGTTTCAACTGCTTTGGGACACACTCTGTTGACACTTGTACAAGCCAGCACAGTTGTATGATTTGCCAAGGGCAACACCACACATTGCTTCACGAATACGAATCAACCAACCACCAAGATGATGCCCCTGCGCAGTCGGCTAAATTAAGTTGACAATCACTTATAACTGCCAACTCGGACTCATCCAAGGGTGAATCTCAGCCTACCCAACAGCGGGTTCAATTGACTTGCATTTGCTGCTCTAAGCCTCACTTACTTTTCATCTGCCCTGAGTTCCGTTCCAAAGGAATCCCTCAAAGGCGTGAAATTGTGCTCAAGAACCGACGATGCCTTAGTTGTTTCGGGAAACATTCCGTAAGCGATTGCACCAGCTCTAGAAAATGCGAGATTTGCCAAGGTCACCATCATTGGTTAGTCCACCAGTCTACAACCTACCATGCTGCCGCTCCTACGAGCAAAGCAAACCATGCTGTCACTCTCATCAGTAGAGACAATCACGCTGTCGCTCCTACCGTGGACACAGCAAATCTGAGTTCCCAAACACTCAAAGCCTCCATCCAATTGGAGGCTAAGGCAATGGTTCCGAGTCTTCCTGGCCCACAGGAGATCGACATCAGCCCAGCATTCACCCAAGAATGGCAGATAGAGGAGGCAGCGTCCTCGACCACTCCTCTGGATCCTGATGAACCAGCCCACGTCTCATACCAAGAGACACCGGCACAGCTCTACTCCAGCCGTTCCCCTTTGCAACTTTCTTTGGCACAACCTCCGGGCAAACTATGCGCATCAAAATCGCACTTGCCACCTCATTTCCAACTATTGGAACATCAATTTAAAACTCATTCTGAGTTCCCCAGTGAACTCCTAAAGTTCAATCCCATCCACCGGGAAAAATCTAGCATAATGCCACCACCAAATGCTCTTGGCCAACCAATTGACTCTCTCTATTCCTTTGAAGCATTCCAGGCTACCACCTTTTCCACAAGTTTCCTGCAGATGAGTTATCAACTGTTCAAAGCTGCTTCTTTTATCAATGGTACTCTTAAAATTCTCTGGAGCTTCTATCCTCACCAAGTGACTTTCTCTTGCAACATACATCGAATGTATCTGCAGATCACCTTGCAAAGGAGCTGTGAAACACATCACCTGTTTCCTAGCCTTTATGATTCAGACTTTCCAGCTTCAACCAAACAGCTAATAACACCTAGCTTTGGCGCAGCCAGCTTCGTATCCGCAGCAGTTCGCACTCTCTACGACGTGTTCTTGAGACACTGGCCTCAAGACCTCAGAACTTCCAAAATCTTCTCTGGTGAAACACCTCATGACTGGCCTTCGATACCGACAAAATATCAGCCAGAGCGTCCAACCCACTTGACGAATCTTATAGAAGTTTTGACAGTTTCACCCACTCCCATATCCAGCCAATCGTTCAGTGCGGTACATGCCTGGGATCAGTGCACACACACTCCCAGTCACAGACAAAAACATTTACCTGTCATGTCTCGATCCCTCCGATTGCGTCAGCCCAAGTTCCAGTCTCCTGTTCAGCGAAAAGAGTCTGAAGCCTTTTCAGATGAACCCGAACTGATTCTGATAAGTTCCTGTTGCTCTGCTTTTAAACGAAATCCGTATTTCTTAACAAACGAGCATACTTTGATCCATATAAGTAATCAATTATCAAATTCAGAACCACGAGCCGAGCCAAAACCTCCGTGGTTGTCATCAAGCAATCACTGTCTAGCCAAGGTATCTTTTCCACATTCGCACTGTACCCATCTCATGTGCACCCAGCAACCTCTCCATACCAACGTTGCTACCTCGTTCATCTTCTTTATCATCCAGCTGCGCAACCATCAGTTCGGTTGCTGTCAGATGTTCATCCCGTTCCACCAGCACATCCCCCTTGCCAACTTGTTTCCTTCTTTTTTCTATCAATTGAAACCCTACGGGTTGTCAAGGCGGGCGGTATGTTGGCGCCGCTCTTTAAATCCCGCGCCAACAGTTGCAATTCAAATCTCGCGGCTCACCGCGAAGTTTCGCCGCCTGTCCGCTCGCCGCGCGCTATGTGCTGTCCACGTGTCACTAGCCGGCTGACCTCGCCGCGTTGCGCGTCGCGCTCTCGCTATAAGTACAGGTGCCCGCCCCGCGGCTTCTCACTTCTCAGCGTGCCTTGGCCGATGAACAAGTTCCTGCTTCTGCTGCCTGCTCCAGTCTCTGCTGCCTGCTCCAGTCTTTGCTGCTTGCTGCCTTTCCAGCCCTGCTTTGCGTGGTGAGTTGAAGTCCTGCCCTGTACCTGTTATGCCGTGAGCCCTCCAAAGCTCTTGTCTTCATACAGTGAGCCCTCCATAGCTCCTACTGTTGCAGTCTTCGCTACTCAAAGAGGCCTCCATACCTCTCATCGTTCAATGGGCCTTCCAAAGCTCTGAGGCCTCCAAACCTCCGGTGAAATCCCAAGTCCCCGTAATTTACGGTCTCCAAGCCGTCCCGCGTCTCCAAGCGCCTAGACGGTTTCCAAGCCGACCCAGCGTCTCCATGCGCTTCCTTTAGTTTTTCTTTTCTCTTTAAGATCGTCTCCAAGCGACACCGGCAAACCGCTTCCATACGGTTTGTCTTGACTTTCCAAGGTCACCCAACTCGTCTGTCCAAAGACATGTCCGGTTAGGTGTCCAAACCTAGCTAAGCCCGAAGGAGCAATCTCCTGGGGTTTTTTATGCGCCTCCAAGCGCAAAAAGACCCAATCTCCAAGTTGGGTCTTTTCATCGCGTAACTCGCCATCAGTGCGTTTTACGCCAATTCCAAGGACACTTTCGAAGGTTTATTTTTTCCGTAGAATATTAATAAATCTTTGAAAGTGTAATTTTCCCAGGTCACCCGGCCACAACAATGACCAAGAGAATTTTGATGATGGTGAAGAGCAGTTTTTTCATTTTGGTCATACTTGTGTCCATTAAATCGTTTACTCAGTATCTGCTTAGTTTGCCCGATGTAGCTCAATTCACAATCGTTGCACTTAATTGAATAAATTACGGAGGACATTTGGCTGCTATCAGTCTTAGATTTTAAAGGGGACAGTAAGAAACCGAGGTCATTATATCGCTTATGAACCACCCTATAACCAAACAACTTAAGAATAACTGACAAAATTGATAACTTTCACACCAATGTTTTGACACAATCACACAATGCTTTTGATACTTCTCATATAATATCGTTACCTTATGTGCCGTATCTTTCTGAAAATTTGTCAGTTATTCTTAACTTGTTTGGTTATAGGGTGGTTCATAAGCGATATAATGACCTCGGTTTCTTACTGTCCCCTTTAAAATCTAAGACTGATAGCAGCCAAATGTCCTCCGTAATTTATTAAATTAAGTGCAACGATTGTGAATTGAGCTACATCGGGCAAACTAAGCAGATACTGGTAAACGATTTAATGGACACAAGTATGACCAAAATGAAAAAAACTGCTCTTCACCATCATCAAAATTCTCTTGGTCATACTTTTGATTTCCAGGGCGCAAAAATTTTTGGGTTTCGAGAGGAATGATTTCGCGAGAAATCTCCTTGAAATGATAGAAATCTTGAAACACGAGAGCAGTGTTTGTAATTGCCGCGCAGACGGTCCAAATTAAGCTTGCTTATCACCATTTTTTTCGTTCAGATGAGCTGGTGATTGATTATCTTCTTTGCTTGTGCAGTCTTTTCCTAAATTTAAATACTTGTTTGTGGCTTGAGCCTTAGTCATGGCCGTTATCATCGTGATGGCATGACTCTTTGTTTACTTTTTTTTTAATTTTTTTTTTTTGATAAAGGGGGTTTAGCCCTCCGAAACGTCTCGTTTTTTTAATTTTATTGTTTCACGGCCTTTTCCCAATTTAAAGTTGTTATTATTATTCATGTGTTGGGCCGATTTAAGTTCTTTCTTTGTTTATATATATATATATATATTTTAATATATATATTATATATATATATTATATATATATATATATATATATATATATATATTAATCACTGTTTAAAGAGTGGGAACAAGGCTAAAAAACATTAAAAAAACCAAACGTTTCGGCCGAAAAGCGGGCCCTTTCTTCAGTGGTGAATAATAAAAAAAAAAGAAAGGAATTAAAGTACTAACTGCTACATACTGGACCGTTTGGACCGTTGGAACTTTTGGGTTTTTATTAATGTTTTTTAGCCTTGTTCCCACTCTTTAAACAGTGTTATTTGTGTGGGGGCTTTTTTTTCGTTTTTTAATTTTATATATATATATATATATATATATATATATATATATATATATATATATATATATATATTATATATATATATATATATATATATATATATATATATATATATATATATATATATATATATTATATATATATAAAAAAAACAATAATAAATGAGCTGTTCACCCAAAAATAAAAGCAAAAAAAAAGGGGGAAAAATTTAAATCATAATAATAAAAAAAAAAGATCCGCCCTTTTAAATTGTGATGTTTTTATTTTTTTAACGTTTCGGCGTCCATACGCCTTCTTCAAAAAAAATTTTTAAAAAAACAACCCAAAAAACAAAGGAACAAACTAAGAAATAAGAAATAAACAAAACTAAGAAATAAACAAAAAAATAATTGCACATGATAAAAGTGGAAAATAAACAAGAGGAAAAGCAATAATAAAGAATTAAAAAGTAAATGAATGACAAAAAAAGTTGGAAATCAAAATAAATAAACAAAGAGCACAATTGCAGGAAAAAAAACACAGAGTGCGCTTACAGAGCTAGTTATAAAAAAGAACACAAGAGAGCACAAATGATAATTAACAGCAAGATTTAAATATTCGCGCGACACAACTACAAGAAAAAGTGCGCATGCGCATTATAACTAGTTACAAAGAAATAAGAAAGAGGGCGCACCAAACGATACATCCAAGTAAAAACAGTGATGCAGCAGTATTCCCAAAAAAAAAAAAAAAAAAAAAAAAAAAAGGGGGGGGTTTTCAAAACTTTCACAAAAATGGTTGGTACATAGAACTGAGGCATTGGGTATCACTCCTAGAATTAATAGCTGTGGGACACTTCTTAATCTGAATAGCCTCGGGATTAACCTGGCTTGCATATTTTTCTCATTGACCAAAATAGAGGGATTATCAAAATCAAAAATATGCCCCGTTATCGAGAGCAGTTGGTGAAGCGCGGTTTTCTCATTTTTGTCGTATTTATGAGACTTAATTCGATCTTGAAAAACCTTTTTGTATGACCTATATACGTTCCAGTGCAATTTTTACATTTAATTTGATAAACAACATTTGTTTTTTTTACGGTAGGAACCTTGGCTTTAAGTCGAGAGAACAAACCAACAGGACGATTTTTGAAAACTGCTTGCATGCCAAAAGGCTCAATTTCTCTTTTAACGTTTCTGACAAGCCAGGAACATAAGACATTTTAATTATTTTTTCAGCCACGAACTGCGTTTTGGGAACTTTTTTTAACCTTTTTTTAATCATAAAATGAACTCCTTCACTTTTTTTAAGAAAAATAAGGGGATATCCATTCGAAAATAACAGTGCTCAACAACATTTAACCGCTCCTTAATGTAACACTTTCAGTCAATTCAAGACCCTAGACACAATTTTTTTAACGACTTTAACTTTCTGGTGGAAAGGAACAGCGGAGAGATAATTAAGATATTTTCCCAGAGTGTATAGATTTTGGTACCACTGCGTCTGAATTTTATTTCCCAAAGTTTATGGTCAAGGGTTTTAAATCGAGAAATTTTAGAGACAATTTTTTTTCTACTTCACTAGTAAACTTAAAAGATGGATGGTACAAATTAAATTGATCCAGACCCCTGACATTTTCTTTATGTACGCAAAATAGAATCGTCGACAAATCTCTTATAAATTGAAATTTTCCTTTACATTTGGACAACACTTCTGATTCGACGTGCTCCATGACCAGATTAGCTATGCAAGCTGATACCGGAGCCCCTTTGCCAGGCCTTCAATCTGTTCATAAAAATGGTCTTCATTTTGGGAAAAAAAGGGGAAATTTCAAGCACACTTTCAAAGCGTACAAAAATTCACTTTCTGGCAACTTTGTATGCGATTTAATTTTGGGCCCAAATTTTTTTTCAACAACTTTAATAGCTAGATAAATAGGAATGCAAGTAAAAAGCGATACACATCAAAGACGCAAGAATATGATCTTCAGGTACTTTTAGGGCTTAATAGACCTTTGAAATTGAAAAGAATCTTTAATGTGGTATTTGTTTTTACCCACAATTTTTGATAGTATATTTACTAAATACTTAGACATTTGATAAAAAGGAGACTGAATACAGCTTACAATCGGTCTCAATGGCATGTTGGCTTATGTGTTTTAACTAAACCATATATTTTTTGGGGGTAGAGCATCCTTAAAAAGCAAATTATCTCGAATACGCTCTTCAATAAATTTTTTTTAAACAATTTTAACCATGGCATTATTTTTAATGCTGGGTATTCGATAAATCTCTCTTAATCGGCCGATAGGTGTTTTTGTCATTCAACAACAATAACATTTTTTTCCCTTTACCCTTAGCGTCTAAAATAACTGTTTTACTACTTTTATCAGCCTCAATAACCACTAAGTCTTTGTTTTCTGCTAAAAATTTCCTAGCCTCATAAATGCTCTTTTTCAGATAACACAGTAAATTTACATCTTGAGGACTCATTTTTTTTTTAACAATATTACGAGTTTTACCCCTGTTTACACCCGTTAAAAATTAGAAAATTTCATTTAAGTTTTAGTCCTGATCTCTTTTTTACAATCGTCGATTCATACTTAATTTTACTCTCCAAATTGGCTATCAAATCATCAACATTAAAGAGTTCAGCTAATTTTCTAATTCCTTTCCTTTTTTATTTGTGTGGTCCTGAAAACAAAATTTTGGCCCTAAAGATAGAACTTTAATACATTCTCAGGGATGTTTTATTAGACATATTGATGATCCATTTTTTCCAACCACATGGAAATTTTTAACATCTGTAGAATATGCTGAGCTCTCAATTTTTCTAATTTACGAGTCTGATTTTCTTCGTGGTTAAGGATGCCTTGTTATTCATTTATTTTTTTAATTATTATTCTATCCACTAAATCGGAAGGTAAAAGTTGCAACAAGTTGCAACACTGTCATCCAAAAATGTACAAAGACGCCGGTATTTTTCGTGAGCTCCTTAATCATAATATTTTGAACTTTTTATCAAACTCAAAATTTTATTTATCAAGTGAGGTTCGGTTTTTTGATGAAACATTCCAATGAAATTTTAAATGTAAAAATTTTGGTGACACCTTGAACTCTCGGCATTTTCCTAAAAACCATTTATTATTTTCACAAAAACATAAGCTTTTTTTTGGGTCCTGCTTACAGTTGGACTGCTTTAAGAGCAGCTCGGCCATTTTGCGAACGAACTAATGGAAAAAGACGCATTTTCGGAAAAGCAAGTAAGACAAAGGATATCAAGTGCTAATGCAGCTCAAGCACGAAAATATGTAAAAAAAATAAAAATGGGTGTAAAAAATTAAAAACAATAATAAATGAGCTGTTCAGCCAAAAAAAAAAACAAATAAAAAGGGGAAAATTAAATCATAATAATAAAAAAAAATGATCCGACCTTTAATTGTGATGTTTTTCTATTTTTTTAACGTTTCGGCGTCCATACGCCTTCTTCAGAAAAATTTTATAAAATAAACAACCAAAAACAAAGGAACAAACTAAAAAATAAGAAATAAACAAAATAAAAAAAATAACAAAAAAACATAATTGCACATGATAAAAGTGGGAAAAAAAACAAGAGGAAAAGCAATAATAAAGAATTAAAAAGTAAATGAATGACAAGCAAAATTGGAAATCAAAATAAATAAAAAAAGAGCACAATTTGCAGGAAAAAAAACGAGTGCGCTTACAGAGCTAGTTATAAAAAAGAACACAAGAGAGCACAAATGATAATTAACAGCAAGATTTAAAAATTCGCGCGACACAAATACAAAAAAAAGTGCGCATGCGCATTATAACTAGTTTTCAAAAAAATAAGAAAGAGGGCGCACCAAACGATACATCCAAGTAAAAAAAAGTGATGCAGCAGTATTACCAAAAAAAAAAAAAAAAAAAAAAAAAAAAAAAAAAAAAGGGGGGGGTTTTAAAAAATTTTATGGTTTAAAAAAAATTTATTGAAGAGCTTATTCGAGATAATTGCTTATTAGGATGCCTACCACCTAAAATATATGGTTTAGTTAAAAACATAAGCCCAAACATGCCATTGAGACCGATTGTAAGCTGTATTCAGTCTCCATTTTATCAAATGTCTAAGTATTTAGTAAATATACTATCAAAAATTGTCGGTAAAAACAAATACCACATTAAAGATTCTTCTCAATTTCAAAGGTCTATTAAGCACCTAAAAGTACCTGAAGATCATATTCTTGCGTCTTTTGATGTTGTATCGCTTTATACTTGCATTCCTATTGATCTAGCTATTAAAGTTGTTGAAAAAATTGGCCAAAAATTAAATCGCATACAAATTTGCCAGAAAGTGAATTTTTGTACGCTTTGAAAGTGTGCTTGAATTCCATTTTTTCCAATATGAAGACCATTTTTATGAACAGATTGAAGGCCTGGCAAGGGGTGCTCCGGTATCAGCTTGCATAGCTAATCTGGCCCATGGAGCACGTCGAATCAGAAGTGTTGTCCAAATGAAAAGGGAAAAATTTTCAATACTATAAGAGATTTGTCGACGATTCTATTATATGCGTACATAAAGATAAATGTCAGGAGGTCTTGGATCAATTTAATTCGTACCATCCATCTTTTAAGTTTACTAGTGAAGTAGAAAAAAATTTGTCTCTAAACTTTCTCGTTTTAACCCATTGACCATAAACTTGGAACTAAAATTCAGACGCAGTGGTACCAAAAATCTATACACTCTGGAAGATATCTTAATTATCTCCCGCTGTTCCTTTCCACCAGAAAGTTAATGTCTTTTAAAAATATTGTGTCTAGGGTCTTGAATTTGACTGATAAGTGTTACATTAAGGAGCGGTTAAATGTTGTTGAGCAGCTGTTATTATCGAATGGATATCCCCTTATTTTTCTTAAAAAACAGATGAAGGAGTGTCATTTTATGATTAAAAATAAGGTTAAAAATGTTCCCAAAACGCAGTTCGTGGCTAAAAAAGAAAATTAAAATGTTTATGTTCCTGGCTTGTCAGAAACTTTAAAAAAAGAAATTGGACCCTTTTTGGCATGCAAGCAGTTTTCAAAAATCGTCCTGTTGGTTTTTCTCTCGACTTAAAGCCAAGGTTCCTACCGAAAAAAAAATCAAATGTCGTTTATCAAATTAACTGTAAAGATTGCACTGGAACGTATATAGGTCATACAAAAAGGTATTTGCAAGATCGAATTAAGTCTCATAAGTACGACAAAAATTAAAAAAACCGCGTTTCCCACCAACATGCTCTCGATAACGGTCATTTTTTCGATTTTGATAATCCCTCTATTTTGGTCAATGAGAAAAATATGCAAGCCAGGTTAATCCACGAGGCTATTCAGATTAAGAAGTGCCCCACAGCTATTATTCTAGGAGTGATACCCAATGCCTCAGTTCTATGTACCAACCTTTTTTGTAAAAAGTTTTAAAAAAACCCCCCCTTTTTTTTTTTTTTTTTTTTTTTTTGGTAATACTGCTGCATCACTGTTTTTACTTGGATGTATCGTTGGTGCCCCCTCTTTCTTTTTTCTTTGTAAATAGTTATAAGCCCCATGCGCACTTTTTCTTGTAGTTGTTTCGCGCGAATATTTAAATCTTGCTGTTAATTTCATTTGTGCTCTCTTGTGTTCTTTTTTATAACTAGCTCTGTAAGCGCACTCTGTGTTTTTTTCCCGCAAAATTTTGCTCTTTTTATTTATTTTTTATTTCCAACTTTGCTTGTCATTCATTTACTTTTTAATTCTTTTTTATTGCTTTTCCTCTTGTTTATTTTTCCCCTTTTATCATGTGCAATTTTTTCTTTTGTTTATTTCTTAGTTGTGTTTTTTTCTTATTTCTTAGTTTGTTCCTTTGTTTTTGGCTTGTTTATTTTATATAATTTTTTCTGGAAAAAGGCGTTTTGGACGCCGAAACGTTAAAAAAATAGAAAAACATCACAATTAAAGGTCGGATCATTTTATTTTTTTTATTATGATTTAAATTTTCCCTTTTTTTTTGTTTTTATTTTTGGGTGAACAGCTCATTTATTATTGTTTTATAATTATTTACAGCAAATTTTATTGTTTTATATATATTATATATATATATATATATATATATATATATATATATATATTTTAAATATATATATATATATATATATAATATATATTTTATATATTTTATATATATATATATATATATAATATATATATATATATATTTTTATATATATATATATAAAATATATATATATAGTGGGTTTAAATAAGAGCTAAATAGCCAGTTATTTTTTTGGTACTATTTTTACATAATTTTTTCTTCTTTAAAAAAAACAAAAAAAAAAATAATTATTATTATATTTTAATTATTTTTTTATAAAAGGTTTGTAGATGACATTAATATGCATTCCAAAAGATAAAGGTAGTTTGCTATTGGGATTTTAATAGTTTTCACGAGAATATTCAATTCACACTTGAAGAAGAAGTGGGGGAAAAAATTTAAATTTTTGGAATAAAATTATTAAAAAGTGGAAAAAAAGAACAAAATGGTATAAAAAACTAACTCATTCGGGTGGGTTTCTGAATTTTTTTTTCTGATGTGCCTTTTAAACACAAATGGAATGTTTTTAAATAATTTAGCAAAAAGAGTGGTTAATTTAACGGATTTTTGTTACCAAACAGAATGTTTCTCAAGGCAAAAAAAATTTTGCATAAAAAAGGGTTTACCCAGAGAAGCTGATGAACACAGTTTAAAAAAAGGTACAAGCTCAACGAAAGCGTACCCATATAAATGTGAGTAAAAAAACCTAAAATTGATTTAGTAGTGTTTTTAAATTACCGTATGTGCCTGTTTTAGCGGAAAATTTTAAAAGGTCTTTAGGAAAAATTTGGGATCCGCCTGTGTTTGCAAACACGTTTACTAATAAAAAATTGTTTACGAATTTTTAAAAAACAAAATCCCGTCGAAAAGAAATCTTCTGTTGTCTACAAAATAAACTGTAAAAATTGTGAGGGATCGTATATAGGTCAAACTAAACGGTATTTAAGTGAACGGATTAAATCTCACAAATATGATAAGAAGGAACAAACAGCCTTACATCAACATATGAAGGACATGGGTCATGTTTCTGATTTTGAACAACCTCAGGTCTTAGCCAAAGAGCCCAAATTTGAAAGCTAGGCATGTATTGGAAGCAGTACATAAAAAAAAGTGTCAAAGTGCTATTAATTTTAGGACTGATACATCTGGTCTTAATTAAAGGTATGATCATTTTTTCCCTTTAAAAAATCAAATAGATAATTAATTAAAAATTTTTTTTTTTTTTTTTTTTTTTTTTTTTTTTTTTTTTAATAAAAAATATTGCAACAATGTAAAGTTGGCACATGTGTAGGTTGCACACTGATTGTTTTGTTTCTTGTTTAAACCGGGCCTTTTGGGGTTCTCGCGTCGTTTATTGTATTTTAGTCAGTTAAGTTTCTGCTTTGTTAGGGTTTTTTCGATTTGCTGTGTCGGTTCCCATTTGGGTTTATTGTTTTTATTTGCACTGAGGATGGCTATGATTCAAGCCAAAACGTTTGCTAACTCATTTTTTATTTTTTCTCTTCTGTGTTTTTTAAAGAAAGAATAAATTAGGGAAAATAGTCCCAAAAAAAATAACTGGCTATTTAGCTCTTATTTCAACCACTATGTATTGAATTAGCCATATCGAAAATAAATTCCATTATATTATATATAAAATTATATATATATATATATATATATATATATATTTTTTATATATATTTTAAAATTTTATATATATAATATATATATATATTTTATTTATATATATTTTATATATATATATATTAAAATATATAAAATAATATTTTTAATATATATATATATATATATTATATATATATATTTTATATTATATATATATATATATATTTTATATATATATACAGGGTGGGCCCCCCAAACCGTCCACTATCTTTATCTCAAAAACGGCCGAGAATTGAGCTTCGAGGGCAAAACTTTCATAGGGTATATCGCCCCCAAAGGGAATCCAATGAAATTTTTTCACCCCCCCAAAAACCACCCCTTGGGGGGTTATTTGGGGGGGTGGGTACCCGTATCTCGAAAAAATCAAATGGAAGGGTATGTTTTGACATTGGAATCTAATACGGCAAAAAAAAAAAAAACTTTTTTATACCTAAGTTTTTTTTTCTAAAACCACCCTTTTTTGAGTTAGGGGGGGTTTTAAAAAAATTTTTGGGGTAATCTTTGATTGACTGCTGTGACCCTCCAAATCATTGGATTTCAAAAACTAAGAAGTTTCTGGAAGGGCAGACCAAGGGCTTTTTTTTGATGTATCACATGCCTATTTTTTTGAAAAAGGTACAAGGCCCCCTCCCCCAAAAATTTTTGGGGGCTTCGGGGGCCCTACGTAAAAATTTCAAATGTAAAGGTATGGCTTGTGATACATCATTTGAAAGGTTTTCAGAGACAAAAAAAGTGATCCCCCCCAAAAAGTCGTAAAAACAACCCCCTTCCAAAATGGCGGCCTTTTTAGGTTGGGGGGCTCAAGGGGGACCTTCAAAAAAATGACCCAAAAATTGAACGATACATGGCTAAACGAGTCTTAAAAAGAAAAAAAAATGGTTCAAACCACGCGTCAAACCGGCTTTTCAATCCAAAGTTACGGCCGTTTAAAAATTTGGGGGTAGTTAGGTTTCCCCAAAAGGCACCCCTAAATTTCAATCGGCCGAAACTTTGGATTAAAAACCGGTTTGACTCGCGGTTTGAACCATTATTTTTCTTTTTTTAGACCCGTTTAGCCATGTTCGTTCAATTTTGGATCATTTTTTGAAGGTCCCCCCTTGACCCCCCTAACCTTAAAACGGCCGCCATTTTGGAAGGGGGTTGTTTTTACGACTTTTGGGGGGTATCACTTTTTTCGTCTCTGAAAGACCTTTCAAATGATGTATCACAAGCCATACCTTTACATTTGAAAATTTTTACGTAGGGGCCCCCCCAAGCCCCCAAATTTTGGGTGAGGGGGCCTTGTACCCTTTTTCACAAAAATAGGCATCTGATACATCAAAAAAAAGCCTTTTGGGCTGCCCTTCCAGAAACTTTTTAGTTTTTTGAAATCCAATGATTTGGAGGGTCACAGCGGTCAATCAAAGATTACCCCCAAAATTTTTTTAAAACCCCCCGAACTCAAAAAAGGGTGGTTTATAGAAAAAAACTGGGTATAAACAAGTTTTTTTTTTTTATGCCCTATTAGATTCCAATGTCAAAACATACCCTTTCCATTTGATTTTTTCGAGATACGGGTACCCACCCCCCTAAATAACCCCCAAAGGGGGGGTTTTGGGGGCTGAAAATATTTTCATTGGATTCCTTTGGGGGCGATATACCCTATGAAAGTTTTGCCCCCCAAGCTCAATTCTCGGCTTTTTTTAGATAAAGATAGTGGACCGGTGGTCTGCCACATCCTGTATTATATTATATATATATATATATCTATGAGCGAAACAACATACTTTGGCCACAGGTATAGACAATGCTTTTGAGTTGGGCAAACTCATCAGCTGAGGTAAAAAAGCCAAAAAAAAAAAAAAAAAAAAAAAAAAAAAAAAAAAAAAAAAAAAAAAAAACAGATTAAAAAAATGAAAGTAATAGTTAAAAACTAAAGGGGGGAGAGAGTTCTCGAACGCTGTCCTCGCTCATGCTTTCTGTTGCACTGTCTGAGTTGAACTCTCTCTCCCCTTTAGTTTTTTAACTATTACTTTCATATTTTTAATATGATTTTTTTTTTTTTTTTTTTTTCTTTATTACCTCAGCTGATGGATTTGCCCAACTCAAAAGCATTGTATAGAAGGCCAGCGTTTGCGGCCGAAACGTTTGTTTTTTATTGATGTTTTTAGCCTTGTTCCCACTCTTTAAACAGTGATTATATATATATATATATATATATATATATATATATATAATATATATATATATATATATATATATATATATATATATAAGCGAAACAACATACTTTGGCCACATGGTACATGGCCACGGCCACGGTAGATGGCGCGCGCGCATTTTTTTGCGTTCTCGCGTCACGACAGCGATGTCGTTTTGACGACTTGCTGGAGTGCTGATTGCATTGAGTTAGAGCAGCTCGAGTAAGCTCACCTGATGAGTCCTAACAAGGACGAAACCGGTCGTGATGCTCTCGAACGCTGTCCTCGCTCATGCTTTCTGTTGCACTGCCTGAGTTGAACTCTCTCCCCCCTTTAGTTTTTTAACTATTACTTTCATATTTTAATATGATATTTTTCTTTTTTCTTGGCTTTATTACCTCAGCTGATGAGTTTGCCCAACTCAAAAGCATTGTCTATACCATGTGGCCAAAGTATGTTGTTTCGCTTATTATAAGCACGTTGAGGTTCTCGTGCTCTTTTTTCCCGTTGGGAGCGGGCGCTGTGTTTGGATTGCGTTCGCATCCCCAGCCGTTTCGTTAATCTTTTTTTTGGGCTTTCTTTTTTTCATCTGAGAGTTGTTCAACATTTACGGTAGATGGCGCGCGCGCATTTTTTTGCGTTCTCGCGTCACGACAGCGATGTCGTTTTGACGACTTGCTGGAGTGCTGATTGCATTGAGTTAGAGGCAGCTCGAGTAAGCTCACCTGATGAGTCCTAACAAGGACGAAACCGGTCGTGATGCTCTCGAACGCTGTCCTCGCTCATGCTTTCTGTTGCACTGCCTGAGTTGAACTCTCTCCCCCCTTTAGTTTTTTAACTATTACTTTCATATTTTTAATATGATATTTTTTTTTTCTTGGCTTTATTACCTCAGCTGATGAGTTTGCCCAACTCAAAAGCATTGTCTATACCATGTGGCCAAAGTATGTTGTTTCGCTTATTATAAGCACGTTGAGGTTCTCGTGCTCTTTTTTCCCGTTGGGAGCGGGCGGCTGTGTTTGGATTGCGTTCGCATCCCCAGCCGTTTCGTTAATCTTTTTTTTGGGCTTTCCTTTTTTTCATCTGAGAGTTGTTCAACATTTACGGTAGATGGCGCGCGCGCATTTTTTTGCGTTCTCGCGTCACGACAGCGATGTCGTTTTGACGACTTGCTGGAGTGCTGATTGCATTGAGTTAGAGGCAGCTCGAGTTAGCTCACCTGATGAGTCCTAACAAGGACGAAACCGTCGTGATGCTCTCGAACGCTGTCCTCGCTCATGCTTTCTGTTGCACTGCCTGAGTTGAACTCTCTCCCCCCTTTAGTTTTTTAACTATTACTTTCATATTTTTAATATGATATTTTTCTTTTTTCTTGGCTTTATTACCTCAGCTGATGAGTTTGCCCAACTCAAAAGCATTGTCTATACCATGTGGCCAAAGTATGTTGTTTCGCTTATTATAAGCACGTTGAGGTTCTAGTGCTCTTTTTTCCCGTTGGGAGCGGGCGGCTGTGTTTGGATTGCGTTCGCATCCCCAGCCGTTTCGTTATCTTTTTTTTGGGCTTTCCTTTTTTTCATCTGAGAGTTGTTCAACATTTACGGTAGATGGCGCGCGCGCATTTTTTTGCGTTCTCGCGTCACGACAGCGATGTCGTTTTGACGACTTGCTGGAGTGCTGATTGCATTGAGTTAGAGGCAGCTCGAGTAAGCTCACCTGATGAGTCCTAATAAGGACGAAACCGGTCGTGATGCTCTCGAACGCTGTCCTCGCTCATGCTTTCTGTTGCACTGCCTGAGTTGAACTCTCTCCCCCCTTTAGTTTTTTAACTATTACTTTCATATTTTTAATATGATATTTTTCTTTTTTCTGGCTTTATTACCTCAGCTGATGAGTTTGCCCAACTCAAAAGCATTGTCTATACCATGTGGCCAAAGTATGGTTTCGCTTATTATAAGCACGTTGAGGTTCTCGTGCTCTTTTTTCCCGTTGGGAGCGGGCGGCTGTGTTGGATTGCGTTCGCATCCCCAGCCGTTTCGTTAATCTTTTTTTTTGGCTTTCCTTTTTTTCATCTGAGAGTTGTTCAACATTTACGGTAGATGGCGCGCGCGCATTTTTTTGCGTTCTCGCGTCACGACAGCGATGTCGTTTTGACGACTTGCTGGAGTGCTGATTGCATTGAGTTAGAGGCAGCTCGAGTAAGCTCACCTGATGAGTCCTAACAAGGACGAAACCGGTCGTGATGCTCTCGAACGCTGTCCTCGCTCATGCTTTCTGTTGCACTGCCTGAGTTGAACTCTCTCCCCCCTTTAGTTTTTTAACTATACTTTCATATTTTTAATATGATATTTTTCTTTTTTCTTGGCTTTATTACCTCAGCTGATGAGTTTGCCCAACTCAAAAGCATTGTCTATACCATGTGGCCAAAGTATGTTGTTTCGCTTATTATAAGCACGTTGAGGTTCTCGTGCTCTTTTTCCCGTTGGGAGCGGGCGGCTGTGTTTGGATTGCGTTCGCATCCCAGCCGTTTCGTTAATCTTTTTTTTGGGCTTTCCTTTTTTTCATCTGAGAGTTGTTCAACATTTACGGTAGATGGCGCGCGCGCATTTTTTTGCGTTCTCGCGTCACGACAGCGATGTCGTTTTGACGACTTGCTGGAGTGCTGATTGCATTGAGTTAGAGGCAGCTCGAGTAAGCTCACCTGATGAGTCCTAACAAGGACGAAACCGGTCGTGATGCTCTCGAACGCTGTCCTCGCTCATGCTTTCTGTTGCACTGCCTGAGTTGAACTCTCTCCCCCCTTTAGTTTTTTAACTATTACTTTCATATTTTTAATATGATTTTCTTTTTTCTTGGCTTTATTACCTCAGCTGATGAGTTTGCCCAACTCAAAAGCATTGTCTATACCATGTGGCCAAAGTATGTTGTTTCGCTTATTATAAGCACGTTGAGGTTCTCGTGCTCTTTTTTCCCGTTGGGAGCGGGCGGCTGTGTTTGGATTGCGTTCGCATCCCCAGCCGTTTCGTTAATCTTTTTTTTGGGCTTTCCTTTTTTTCATCTGAGAGTTGTTCAACATTTACGGTAGATGGCGCGCGCGCATTTTTTTGCGTTCTCGCGTCACGACAGCGATGTCGTTTTGACGACTTGCTGGAGTGCTGATTGCATTGAGTTAGAGGCAGCTCGAGTAAGCTCACCTGATGAGTCCTAACAAGGACGAAACCGGTCGTGATGCTCTCGAACGCTGTCCTCGCTCATGCTTTCTGTTGCACTGCCTGAGTTGAACTCTCTCCCCCCTTTAGTTTTTTAACTATTACTTTCATATTTTTAATATGATATTTTTCTTTTTTCTTGGCTTTATTACCTCAGCTGATGAGTTTGCCCAACTCAAAAGCATTGTCTATACCATGTGGCCAAAGTATGTTGTTTCGCTTATTATAAGCACGTTGAGGTTCTCGTGCTCTTTTTCCCGTTGGGAGCGGGCGGCTGTGTTTGGATTGCGTTCGCATCCCCAGCCGTTTCGTTAATCTTTTTTTTGGGCTTTCCTTTTTTTCATCTGAGAGTTGTTCAACATTTACGGTAGATGGCGCGCGCGCATTTTTTTGCGTTCTCGCGTCACGACAGCGATGTCGTTTTGACGACTTGCTGGAGTGCTGATTGCATTGAGTTAGAGGCAGCTCGAGTAAGCTCACCTGATGAGTCCTAACAAGGACGAAACCGGTCGTGATGCTCTCGAACGCTGTCCTCGCTCATGCTTTCTGTTGCTCTGCCTGAGTTGAACTCTCTCCCCCCTTTAGTTTTTTAACTATTACTTTCATATTTTTAATATGATATTTTTCTTTTTTCTTGGCTTTATTACCTCAGCTGATGAGTTTGCCCAACTCAAAAGCATTGTCTATACCATGTGGCCAAAGTATGTTGTTTCGCTTATTATAAGCACGTTGAGGTTCTCGTGCTCTTTTTTCCCGTTGGGAGCGGGCGGCTGTGTTTGGATTGCGTTCGCATCCCCAGCCGTTTCGTTAATCTTTTTTTTGGGCTTTCCTTTTTTTCATCTGAGAGTTGTTCAACATTTACGGTAGATGGCGCGCGCGCATTTTTTTGCGTTCTCGCGTCACGACAGCGATGTCGTTTTGACGACTTGCTGGAGTGCTGATTGCATTGAGTTAGAGGCAGCTCGAGTAAGCTCACCTGATGAGTCCTAACAAGGACGAAACCGGTCGTGATGCTCTCGAACGCTGTCCTCGCTCATGCTTTCTGTTGCACTGCCTGAGTTGAACTCTCTCCCCCTTTAGTTTTTTAACTATTACTTTCATATTTTTAATATGATATTTTTCTTTTTTCTTGGCTTTATTACCTCAGCTGATGAGTTTGCCCAACTCAAAAGCATTGTCTATACCATGTGGCCAAAGTATGTTGTTTCGCTTATTATAAGCACGTTGAGGTTCTCGTGCTCTTTTTCCCGTTGGGAGCGGGCGGCTGTGTTTGGATTGCGTTCGCATCCCCAGCCGTTTCGTTAATCTTTTTTTTGGGCTTTCCTTTTTTTCATCTGAGAGTTGTTCAACATTTACGGTAGATGGCGCGCGCGCATTTTTTTGCGTTCTCGCGTCACGACAGCGATGTCGTTTTGACGACTTGCTGGAGTGCTGATTGCATTGAGTTAGAGGCAGCTCGAGTAAGCTCACCTGATGAGTCCTAACAAGGACGAAACCGGTCGTGATGCTCTCGAACGCTGTCCTCGCTCATGCTTTCTGTTGCACTGCCTGAGTTGAACTCTCTCCCCCCTTTAGTTTTTTAACTATTACTTTCATATTTAATATGATATTTTTCTTTTTTCTTGGCTTTATTACCTCAGCTGATGAGTTTGCCCAACTCAAAAGCATTGTCTATATATATATATATATATATATATATATATATATATATATATATAACACTGTTTAAAGAGTGGGAACAAGGCTAAAAAACATAAATAAAAACCAAACGTTTCGGCCGCAAACGCTGGCCTTCTTCAGTGGTGAATAATAAAAAAAAGAAAGAAAGGAATTAAAGTACTAACTGCTACATACTGGACCGTGACATGACAGATAAATTAAAATAAACACGAGGATAACCTCAAACAGAGACAAATCGATGAGCAACAACCACCGACCACCAATGACAACAGTGTAGTATTACACATCGACACCAGGCAGCGTGCGGTTGTTGAAAAACGCATGGTAAGAAGGCGCTAATTTTTGAACGTCTCCCCGCGAATTACAAACGCTCCCTTCATGCTTGATAATCTCAATCATTTCAAGCAAGTTTTGACATTAAGCATTGTAAAGTGTTATACCTCGTATTGACAACCTGATAATTAAAATGTTTGAGAAAAGCTGAAATATTTGGGAAAACTCGATTCTCATGTCAAAAATTCGTTTGAGTTCTTTACGTTTATTAACGGCGCAGAAATACCTGATGGGTTTAAGCTCATCTCTTTTGATGTCAAAAGCATGTACACTAACATCTCTGTGGAATTAGCCATGGAATGTGTGCAAGCTAGATGGAGTGAAATTGAAAATCATTGTAAAATCCCCCAAGAACATTTTTGCCATATGTTAAAAACTTGTATTTCCTCAACGGTTTTTCAGTATGAGGATTCTTTTTACCAACAAATAGGTGGTTTGGCCATGGGAGGAAGCATATCTGCCGTTCTTGCTAACATCGTTATGGAACACATTGAGCTTCTTTTTCTCAGTACAACTCCGTATTTCATTTATTTTTATAAGAGATATGTAGATGATTTGTTTTTATGTTTAAAGAGGATGAGATTTTGCCCATTCTGGAATTTTTTAACACGTTTAATCCTCTCATACAGTTTACCAGCGAAATCGAGGAAAATGGCTGCCTCAATTTTTTGGACATGTCACTATTAAGAGTGAATAACAAGGTGTGCAAATGGTATCAAAGCCTACGTCATCGGGCCGCTATGGCAATTCCTTGTCTGTTCAACCTACAAGCATCAAAAAGAATGTTGCGATGAATTAGCGCGCCGTATCATCTGTTTATCTGACAAATCTTTTCATCTTGAAATGATTTGTAAAGGTAAACAGCTTCTTATTGAAAATTGCTATCCACATGCCTTCGTTAATAAAATTTTTAAAGTGTTTTGCGCGTCCATAATAATGTGAATGTTAATTTGAACCACAGTGATATTTCTCAGCACTCCGAACAAATTGAACATCGTGTTTGTTTGGAAAATTGGTGTGTATTCCGTATGTTCCTTTTTTGTCCGAAAATATTTCAGCTTTTCTCAAACATTTTAATTATCAGGTTGTCAATACGAGGTATAACACTTTACAATGCTTAATGTCAAAACTTAAGGCTAAGACTCCCAAACTTCAACAATCGGGAGTTGTTTATAAAATACCGTGTAGTAATTGCGACCTTAGCTATATAGGTCAGACAAAACAACACTATTTTAATCGTCTGAATGGTCATAAATATGATAAAAAGGAAGTGACTGCCCTTCACAAACACCAGAGGGAGGAAGATCAAACCTTTAATTTTGAGGAAGTTGAAATTTTATATCGGGAAAAAGGGATTTTCCTCGTTTACTGCTTGAAATGATTGAGATTATCAAGCATGAAGGGAGCGTTTGTAATTCGCGGGGAGACGTTCAAAAATTAGCGCCTTCTCACCATGCGTTTTCAACAGCCGCACGCTGCCTGGTGGCGATGTGTAATACTACACTGTTGTCATTGGTCGTCGGTTGTTGTTGCTCATCGATTTGTCTCTGTTTGAGGTTATCCTCATGTTTATTTTATTTATTTGTCTAGTCACGGTCCAGTATGTAGCAGTTAGTACTTTAATTCCTTTCTTTCTTCTTTTTTTTATTATTTTCCACTGAAGAAGGCCAGCGTTTGCGGCCGAAAACTTTGGTTTTTATAATGTTTTTTAGCCTTGTTCCCACTCTTTAAACAGTGAATATATATATATATATATATATATATATATATATATATATATATATATATATATATATATATATATTTATATATTCACTGTTTAAAGAGTGGGAACAAGGCTAAAAAACATTAATAAAAACCAAAGTTTTCGGCCGCAAACGCTGGCCTTCTTCAGTGGAAAATAATAAAAAAAGAAGAAAGAAAGGAATTAAAGTACTAACTGCTACATACTGGACCGTGACTAGACAAATAAATTAAAATAAACATGAGGATAACCTCAAACAGAGACAAATCGATGAGCAACAACCACCGACCACCAATGACAACAGTGTAGTATTACACATCGCCACCAGGCAGCGTGCGGCTGTTGAAAAACGCATGGTGAGAAGGCGCTAATTTTTGAACGTCTTCCCGCGAATTACAAACGCTCCCTTCATGCTTGATAATCTCAATCATTTCAAGCAAGTTTTGACATTAAGCATTGTAAAGTGTTATACCTCGTATTGACAACCTGATAATTAAAATGTTTGAGAAAAGCTGAAATATTTGGGAAAACTCGATTCTCATGTCAAAAATTCGTTTGAGTTCTTTACGTTTATTAACGGCGCAGAAATACCTGATGGGTTTAAGCTCATCTCTTTTGATGTCAAAAGCATGTACACTAACATCTCTGTGGAATTAGCCATGGAATGTGTGCAAGCTAGATGGAGTGAAATTGAAAATCATTGTAAAATCCCCCAAGAACATTTTTGCCATATGTTAAAAACTTGTATTTCCTCAACGGTTTTTCAGTATGAGGATTCTTTTTACCAACAAATAGGTGGTTTGGCCATGGGAGGAAGCATATCTGCCGTTCTTGCTAACATCGTTATGGAACACATTGAGCTTCTTTTTCTCAGTACAACTCCGTATTTCATTTATTTTATAAGAGATATGTAGATGATTTGTTTTTATGTGTTAAAGAGGATGAGATTTTGCCCATTCTGGAATTTTTTAACACGTTTAATCCTCTCATACAGTTTACCAGCGAAATCGAGGAAAATGGCTGCCTCAATTTTTTGGACATGTCACTATTAAGAGTGAATAACAAGGTATTGTGCAAATGGTATCAAAAGCCTACGTCATCGGGCCGCTATGGCAATTCCTTGTCTGTTCAACCTACAAGCATCAAAAAGAATGTTGCGATGAATTTAGCGCGCCGTATCATCTGTTTATCTGACAAATCTTTTCATCTTGAAATGATTTGTAAAGGTAAACAGCTTCTTATTGAAAATTGCTATCCACATGCCTTCGTTAATAAAATTTTTAAAAGTGTTTTGGCGCGCCATAATAATGTGAATGTTAATTTGAACCACAGTGATATTTCTCAGCACTCCGAACAAATTGAACATCGTGTTTGTTTGGAAAAATTGGTGTGTATTCCGTATGTTCCTTTTTTGTCCGAAAATATTTCAGCTTTTCTCAAACATTTTAATTATCAGGTTGTCAATACGAGGTATAACACTTTACAATGCTTAATGTCAAAACTTAAGGCTAAGACTCCCAAACTTCAACAATCGGGAGTTGTTTATAAAATACCGTGTAGTAATTGCGACCTTAGCTATATAGGTCAGACAAAACAACACTAATTTAATCGTCTGAATGGTCATAAATATGATAAAAAGGAAGTGACTGCCCTTCACAAACACCAGAGGGAGGAAGATCAAACCTTTAATTTTGAGGAAGTTGAAATTTTATATCGGGAAAAAAGGGATTTTCCTCGTTTACTGCTTGAAATGATTGAGATTATCAAGCATGAAGGGAGCGTTTGTAATTCGCGGGGAGACGTTCAAAAATTAGCGCCTTCTCACCATGCGTTTTTCAACAGCCGCACGCTGCCTGGTGGCGATGTGTAATACTACACTGTTGTCATTGGTGGTCGGTGGTTGTTGCTCATCTTCTGTTTGAGGTTATCCTCATGTATATTTTAATTTATTTGTCTAGTCACGGTCCAGTATGTAGCAGTTAGTACTTTAATTCCTTTCTTTCTTCTTTTTTATTATTTTCCACTGAAAAGGCCAGCGTTTGCGGCCGAAAACTTTGGTTTTTATTAATGTTTTTTAGCCTTGTTCCCTCTCTTTAAACAGTGAATATATATATATATATATATATATATATATATATTATATATATATATATATATAATATATATTATATATATATTATATATATATATATATATATATAATCACTGTTAAAGAGTGGGAAAAAGTCTAAAAAACATTAATAAAAACCAAACGTTTTGGCCGCAAACGCTGCCTTCTTCAGTGGTAAATAATAAAAAAGAAGAAAGAAAGGAATTATAGTACTAACTGCTACATACTGGACCGTGACTAGACAAATAAATTAAAATAAACATGAGGATAACCTCAAACAGAGACAAATCGATGAGCAACAACCACCGACACCAATGACAACAGTGTAGTATTACACATCGACACCAGGCAGCGTGCGGTTGTTGAAAAACGCATGGTAAGAAGGCGCTAATTTTTGAACGTCTCCCCGCGAATTACAAACGCTCCCTTCATGCTTGATAATCTCAATCATTTCAAGCAAGTTTTGACATTAAGCATTGTAAAGTGTTATACCTCGTATGACAACCTGATAATTAAATGTTTGAGAAAAGCTGAAATATTTGGAAAACTCGATTCTCATGTCAAAAATTCGTTTGAGTTCTTTACGTTTATTAACGGCGCAGAAATACCTGATGGGTTTAAGCTCATCTCTTTTGATGTCAAAAGCATGTACACTAACATCTCTGTGGAATTAGCCATGGAATGTGTGCAAGCTAGATGGAGTGAAATTGAAAATCATTGTAAAATCCCCAAGAACATTTTTGCCATATGTTAAAAACTTGTATTTCCTCAACGGTTTTTCAGTATGAGGATTCTTTTTACCAACAAATAGGTGGTTTGGCCATGGGAGGAAGCATATCTGCCGTTCTTGCTAACATCGTTATGGAACACATTGAGCTTCTTTTTCTCAGTACAACTCCGTATTTCATTTATTTTATAAGAGATATGTAGATGATTTGTTTTTTTATGTTTAAAGAGGATGAGATTTTGCCCATTCTGGAATTTTTTAACACGTTTAATCCTCTCATACAGTTTACCAGCGAAATCGAGGAAAATGGCTGCCTCAATTTTTTGGACATGTCACTATTAAGAGTGAATAACAAGGTATTGTGCAAATGGTATCAAAAGCCTACGTCATCGGGCCGCTATGGCAATTCCTTGTCTGTTCAACCTACAAGCATCAAAAAGAATGTTGCGATGAATTTAGCGCGCCGTATCATCTGTTTATCTGACAAATCTTTTCATCTTGAAATGATTTGTAAAGGTAAACAGCTTCTTATTGAAAATTGCTATCCACATGCCTTCGTTAATAAAATTTTAAAAGTGTTTTGCGCGTCCATAATAATGTGATGTTAATTTGAACCACAGTGATATTTCTCAGCACTCCGAACAAATTGAACATCGTGTTTGTTTGGAAAAATTGGTGTGTATTCCGTATGTCCTTTTTTGTCCGAAAATATTTCAGCTTTTCTCAAACATTTTAATTATCAGGTTGTCAATACGAGGTATAACACTTTACAATGCTTAATGTCAAAACTTAAGGCTAAGACTCCCAAACTTCAACAATCGGGAGTTGTTATAAAATACCGTGTAGTAATTGCGACCTTAGCTATATAGGTCAGACAAAACAACACTTATTTAATCGTCTGAATGGTCATAAATATGATAAAAAGGAAGTGACTGCCCTTCACAAACACCAGAGGGAGGAAGATCACACCTTTAATTTTGAGGAAGTTGAAATTTTATGTCGGGAAAAAAGGGATTTTCCTCGTTTACTGCTTGAAATGATTGAGATTATCAAGCATGAAGGGAGCGTTTGTAATTCGCGGGGGAGGTTCAAAAATTAGCGCCTTCTCACCATGCGTTTTTCAACAGCCGCACGCTGCCTGGTGGCGATGTGTAATACTACACTGTTGTCATTGGTGGTCGGTGGTGTTGCTCATCGATTTGTCTCTGTTTGAGTTATCCTCATGTTTATTTTAATTTATTTGTCTAGTCACGGTCCAGTATGTAGCAGTTAGTACTTTAATTCCTTTCTTTCTTCTTTTTTTATTATATTCCACTGAAGAAGGCCAGCGTTTGCGGCCGAAACGTTTGGTTTTATTAATGTTTTTTAGCCTTGTTCCCACTCTTTAAACAGTGATTATTTATGTGTCTTGGGCTGTTCGTTTTTCATTTTATGTATCATATCTCACTGGGTTTGTTGTGTAATTTATTCTTTGGTTTTAATGGTTGACTTGCTATTTTGGATGTTGATGAGTAAGTTATTTATACAAGGTTCCTTTGCTATTATCATCATGTTTTACAATACTGTACGTAACTTCATGGAATTAGTACTGTGACGTTTCTAAGGCGGTTTAGGCGGCGTGAAAGCAAGAAACTTGTCGCAGTGTATTGCAGGAAAATTTTTCTATTAAAATGCCGAAAAACGGTGTTTTTTTTTCGTTCATCAATTTCCATGTAAACCATGTGGCTCAATGTTTGAGAAGTAACGTAATAAATTTGACAACATGAATGAAATTTCAAGCATTCAGTTTTAAATTTGTGTATTGAGGAAGTTCATTTGGAAGAAAGAAACATCACACAGTCAATTCAGAACATCATATTAAAGCTTAAAGTTATATTGCCGCCATTTGTTTTAGCAGACTTTGTCTCACATACCACCATTAGTATACAGCAGGTAAAACAAACAACACAAACACGTTTGGAAAAGAAACTTAACATGCTATTGAATGCCGCTAAGGAGAAGTACATTGGTCGTTTTGGTCCGTTTTTGGAGAAAAGAAATAATTGGATTGAGAATATTTCCAACGAAGAACTGCCTGAATACGTTCTAAGAATTATGTGTTTAGGTCCTATGTTTGCCGTTCCTTATTTTAAAGTAGGAAGTGAAAAATTTGGTTTCAAACCGGTTCCGTTAGAAAAAATTATTGTTACCATAGAAGATAAAATTCGTAATGAGCCTCTTGTCGTTGTATCTAAAATTAGAGAAGGGATTTGTTCAGCTATCCAGCGTTATCATATGCAAGTGAAGCGGAATCAAGTCCCTGAAAACATTCAAGTTGTTTCCAACAGGAGGTTTAGTGATGGTTGGTTTATGAACAACTTTAAACAAGACTTAAAAAACACCATAATTTTTTGCAAAAGAAACAAACACATAAATTTATTAAAGCAGATAAGTCCAATAAAACTGTTGTCATCAGCAGGAACGATTACGACCAAAAATGTTGGATCTTTTAAGTGATAAAAATACTTACAAGAAGGTTGCCAGATCGCTAGTTTCGTCTCAGATGAAAAAGAATAATGTGTCGTGAATTTTTGGTTTAAGGAGGGTTTTATTGAAGAAAATTTTTTTAACATTTGACTGTAAGCACTGCCAATGTTGCCAAAATTTATGGCTCATAAAACTTCACAAGGCAGGGTTGCCGATCCGCCCTATTGTCAGCACAGTCGGTGCTCCTTACCATACTATTTCCAAATTTTTCACGGGTATTTTATCTAAAATTGTGGGAAAACTCGATTCTCATGTCAAAAATTCGTTTGAGTTCTTTACGTTTATTAACGGCGCAGAAATACCTGATGGGTTTAAGCTCATCTCTTTTGATGTCAAAAGCATGTACACTAACATCTCTGTGGAATTAGCCATGGAATGTGTGCAAGCTAGATGGAGTGAAATTGAAACATTGTAAAATCCCCCAAGAACATTTTTGCCATATGTTAAAAACTTGCATTTCCTCAACGGTTTTTCAGTATGAGGATTCTTTTTACCAACAAATAGGTGGTTTGGCCATGGGAGGAAGTATATCTGCCGTTCTTGCTAACATCGTTATGGACACATTGAGCTTCTTTTTCTCAGTACAACTCCGTATCTCATTTATTTTTATAAGAGATGTAGATGATTTGTTTTTATGCGTTAAAGAGGATGAGATTTTGCCCATTCTGGAATTTTTTAACACGTTTAATCCCCTCATACAGTTTACCAGCGAAATCGAGGAAAATGGCTGCCTCAATTTTTTGGACATGTCACTATTAAGAGTGAATAACAAGGTATTGTGCAAATGGTATCAAAAACCTACGTCATCGGGCCGCTATGCCAATTTCTTGTCTGTTCAACCTACAAGCATCAAAAAGAAGTTGCGATGAATTTAGCGCGCCGTATCATCTGTTTATCTGACAAATCTTTTCATCTTGAAATGATTTGTAAAGGTAAACAGCTTCTTATTGAAAATTGCTATCCACATGCCTTTGTTAATAAAATTTTTAAAAGTGTTTTGCGCGTCCATAATAATGTGAATGTTAATTTGAACCACAGTGATATTTCTCAGCACTCCGAACAAATTGAACATCGTGTTTGTTTGGAAAAATTGGTGTGTATTCCGTATGTTCCTTTTTTGTCCGAAAATATTTCAGCTTTTCTCAAACATTTTAATTATCAGGTTGTCAATACGAGGTATAACACTTTACAATGCTTAATGTCAAAACTTAAGGCTAAGACTCCCAAACTTCAACAATCGGGAGTTGTTTATAAATACCGTGTAGTAATTGCGACCTTAGCTATATAGGTCAGACAAAACAACACTTATTTAATCGTCTGATGGTCATAAATATGATAAAAAGGAAGTGACTGCCCTTCACAAACACCAGAGGGAGGAAGATCACACCTTTAATTTTGAGGAAGTTGAAATTTTATATCGGGAAAAAAGGGATTTTCCTCGTTTACTGCTTGAAATGATTGAGATTATCAATCATGAAGGGAGCGTTTGTAATTCGCGGGGAGACGTTCAAAATTAGCGCCTTCTCACCATGCGTTTTTCAACAGCCGCACGCTGCCTGGTGGCGATGTGTAATACTACACTGTTGTCATTGGGTCGGTGGTTGTTGCTCATCGATTTGTCTCTGTTTGAGGTTATCCTCATGTTTATTTTAATTTATTTGTCTAGTCACGGTCCTATGTAGCAGTTAGTACTTTAATTCCTTTCTTTCTTCTTTTTTTATTATATTCCACTGAGAAGGCCAGCGTTTGCGGCCGAAACGTTTGGTTTTTATTAATGTTTTTTAGCCTTGTTCCCACTCTTTAAACAGTGATTATTTATGTGTCTTGGGCTGTTCGTTTTTTCATTTTATGTATCATATCTCACTGGGTTTGTTGTGTAATTTATTCTTTGGTTTTAATGGTTGACTTGCTATTTTGGATGTTGATGAGTAAGTTATTTATACAAGGTTCCTTTGCTATTATCATCATGTTTTACAATACTGTACGTAAACTTCATGGAATTAGTACTGTGACGTTTCTAAGGCGGTTAGGCGTGAAAGCAAGAAACTTGTCGCAGTGTATTGCAGGAAAATTTTTCTATTAAAATGCCGAAAAAAACGGTGTTTTTCCTTCGTTCATCAATTTCCATGTAAACCATGTGGCTCAATGTTTTGAGAAGTAACGTAATAAATTTGACAACATGAATGAAAATTTCAAGCATTCAGTTTTAAATTTGTGTATTGAGGAAGTTCTTGGAAGAAAGAAACATCACACAGTCAATTCAGAACATCATATTAAAGCTTAAAGTTATATTGCCGCCATTTGTTTTAGCAGACTTTGTGTCACATACCACCATTAGTATACAGCAGGTAAAACAAACAACACAAACACGTTTGGAAAAGAAACTTAACATGCTATTGAATGCCGCTAAGGAGAAGTACATTGGTCGTTTTGGTCCATTTTTGGAGAAAAGAAATAATTGGATAGAGAATATTTCCAACGAAGAACTGCCTGAATACGTTCTAAGAATTATGTGTTTAGGTCCTATGTTTGCCGTTCCTTATTTTAAAGTAGGAAGTGAAAAATTTGGTTTCAAACCGGTTCCGTTAGAAAAAATTATTGTTACCATAGAAGATAAAATTCGTAATGAGCCTCTTGTCGTTGTATCTAAAATTAGAGAAGGGATTTGTTCAGCTATCCAGCGTTATCATATGCAAGTGAAGCGGAATCAAGTCCCTGAAAACATTCAAGTTGTTTCCAACAGGAGGTTTAGTGATGGTTGGTTTATGAACAACTTTAAACAAGACTTAAAAACACCATAATTTTTTGCAAAAGAAACAAACACATAAAATTTATTAAAGCAGATAAGTCCAATAAAACTGTTGTCATCAGCAGGAACGATTACGACCAAAAAATGTTGGATCTTTTGAGTGATAAAAATACTTACAAGAAGGTTGCCAGATCGCTAGTTTCGTCTCAGATGAAAAAGAATAATTGTGTCGTGAATTTTTGGTTTAAGGAGGGTTTTATTGAAGAAAATTTTTTTAAACATTTGACTGTAAGCACTGCCAATGTTGCCAAAATTTATGGGCTCATAAAACTTCACAAGGCAGGGTTGCCGATCCGCCCTATTGTCAGCACAGTCGGTGCTCCTTACCATACTATTTCCAAATTTTTCACGGGTATTTTATCTAAAATTGTGGGAAAACTCGATTCTCATGTCAAAATTCGTTTGAGTTCTTTACGTTTATTAACGGCGCAGAAATACCTGATGGGTTTAAGCTCATCTCTTTTGATGTCAAAAGCATGTACACGAACATCTCTGTGGAATTAGCCATGGAATGTGTGCAAGCTAGATGGAGTGAAATTGAAAATCATTGTAAAATCCCCCAAGAACATTTTTGCCATATGTTAAAAACTTGTATTTCCTCAACGGTTTTTCAGTATGAGGATTCTTTTTACCAACAAATAGGTGGTTTGGCCATGGGAGGAAGTGTTGTTTTTATGTGTTAAAGAGGATGAGATTTTGCCCATTCTGGAATTTTTTAACACGTTTAATCCCCTCATACAGTTTACCAGCGAAATCGAGGAAAATGGCTGCCTCAATTTTTTGGACATGTCACTATTAAGAGTGAATAACAAGGTATTGTGCAAATGGTATCAAAAACCTACGTCATCGGGCCGCTATGCCAATTTCTTGTCTGTTCAACCTACAAGCATCAAAAAGAATGTTGCGATGAATTTAGCGCGCCGTATCATCTGTTTATCTGACAAATCTTTTCATCTTGAAATGATTTGTAAAGGTAAACAGCTTCTTATTGAAAATTGCTATCCACATGCCTTTGTTAATAAAATTTTTAAAAGTGTTTTGCGCGTCCATAATAATGTGAATGTTAATTTGAACCACAGTGATATTTCTCAGCACTCCGAACAAATTGAACATCGTGTTTGTTTGGAAAAATTGGTGTGTATTCCGTATGTTCCTTTTTTGTCCGAAAATATTTCAGCTTTTCTCAAACATTTTAATTATCAGGTTGTCAATACGAGGTATAACACTTTACAATGCTTAATGTCAAAACTTAAGGCTAAGACTCCCAAACTTCAACAATCGGGAGTTGTTTATAAAATACCGTGTAGTAATTGCGACCTTAGCTATATAGGTCAGACAAAACAACACTTATTTAATCGTCTGAATGGTCATAAATATGATAAAAAGGAAGTGACTGCCCTTCACAAACACCAGAGGGAGGAAGATCACACCTTTAATTTTGAGGAAGTTGAAATTTTATGTCGGGAAAAAAGGGATTTTCCTCGTTTACTGCTTGAAATGATTGAGATTATCAAGCATGAAGGGAGCGTTTGTAATTCGCGGGGAGACGTTCAAAAATTAGCGCCTTCTTACCATGCGTTTTTCAACAGCCGCACGCTGTCTGGTGGCGATGTGTAATACTACACTGTTGTCATTGGTGGTCGGTGGTTGTTGCTCATCGATTTGTCTCTGTTTGAGGTTATCCTCGTGTTTATTTTAATTTATTTGTCATGTCACGGTCCAGTATGTAGCAGTTAGTACTTTAATTCCTTTCTTTCTTTTTTTATTATTTACCACTGAAGAAGGCCAGCGTTTGCGGCCGAAACGTTTGGTTTTTATTAATGTTTTTTAGCCTTGTTCCCACTCTTTAAACAGTGATTATATATATATATATATATATATATATATATATATATATATATATATATATATATATATATATATATATATATATATATATATATATATATATATATATATATATATATATATATATTATATATATATATAATATATATATATATATATATATATATATATATATATATCGTGTTTCAAGATTTCTATAGAAATCTTGAAACACGAGAGCAGTGTTTGTAATTGCCGCGCAGACGAGTCCAGATTAAGCTCTGCTTATCACCAGTTTTTTCGTCCAGATAGAGCTGGTGATTGATACTTTTCTTTGCCTGTGTAGTCTTTTCCTGCAAATGAGAACTTGTTTGTGGTTTGAGCTTTAGTCATGGCCGTTGTTATCGTGATGGCATGACTCTTATTTTATATTTTTTTGTTTTTTTTAATTTTCGATTGATAAAGGAGGTGTTAGTCCTTCGAAACGTCTTGATTTTTTAATTTTATTGTTTCGCGGCCTTATTCCCATTTAAGTTTATTATTATTCATGTGTTGGGCCGATTTAAGTTCTTTCTTTGTTTATATATATATATATATATATATATATATATATATATATATATATATATATATATATATATATATATATATATATATATATACAGGGTGTCCCAGACCACCCGTGTAGGTACTTTGTCTCAAAAACGGCTGGGAGTAGAGAGCTGAAACAAAAAAGTCAGATAGGGAATTGACCCCAAAGAATTCAATGAAAATATTTTCAAAGCCCCCCGAGGCTCCCCGGGGGGGTTTTGGGGGGGTTCGAAACACATTTTTCCATTTTTGGCGGGAAAAAGCCTATAAAAGGTACAAAAATAAGTTCAGATTCTGAAAGAACAACTCATTGCCGACATTTTTGCTCCAGTAATTTTTTCCAGAAAACCCCAATTTTTGGGGTTATGGGCCCTTTTGGGGGGAAATTTTCATTCGGCCACTGTAACCACGCTATTCAATATTTTTCAAAAAACTAAAATCCATCTGAAAGAAGAGATCAAGACCTTTCGATTGATGTGCCACATAATACCTGAAAGTGTAAAATTACGGCCCCCACGTAGATTCCAAAATTTGGGGGTCTTTGGGCCCCCCACGTAAAAAAAGTCAAATAGCAAGGTATGGCTTGTGATACATCGATCGAAAGCCCTCAAAGAGTAGAATAAGATGACGCAATTCAAAATTGTCTACAATCATTACTTTCAAAATAGCGGCCATTTGAAAATGATGGGTGTTCAAAGGAAAGTCCTGGGAAACGATTCCAAGGATGAACGATACATAAATTGGAAGGCCTTAAAAAAAGCAAACGAATGGCGCAAACCGCAAATCAATCCGCCTCTTCAATCAAAAGTTATGACCGATTGAAACTTAAAGGGCTCAATAAGGCCTATTTAAGGCTGCTTAAATTTCAATCGGTCATAACTTTTGATTGAAGAGGCGGATTGATTTGCGGTTTGCGCCATTCGTTTGCTTTTTTTAAGGCCTTTCAATTTATGTATCGTTCATCCTTGGACTCGTTTCCCAGGACTTTCCTTTGAACACCCATCATTTTCAAATGGCCGCCATTTTGAAAGTAATGATTGTAGACAATTTTGATTTGCGTCATCTTATTCTACTCTTTGAGGGCTTTCGATCGATGTATCACAAGCCATACCTTGCTATTTGACTTTTTTTACGTGGGGGGCCCAAAGACCCCCAAATTTTGGAATCTACGTGGGGGCCGTAATTTTTCACTTTCAGGTATTATGTGGCACATCAATCGAAAGGTCTTGATCTCTTCTTTCAGATGGATTTTAGTTTTTTGAAAAATATTGAATAGCGTGGTTACAGTGGCCGAATGAAAATTTCCCCCCAAAAGGGCCCATAACCCCAAAAATTGGGGTTTTCTGGAAAAAATTACTGGAGCAAAAATGTCGGCAATGAGTTGTTCTTTCAGAATCTGAACTTATTTTTGTACCTTTTATAGGCTTTTTCCCGCCAAAATGGAAAAATGTGTTTCGAACCCCCCAAAACCCCCCGGGGGGCCTCGGGGGGCTTTGAAAATATTTTCATTGAATTCTTTGGGGTCAATTCCCTATCTGACTTTTTTGTTTCAGCTCTCTACTCCAGCCGTTTTTGAGACAAAGTACCTACACGGGTGGTCTGGGACACCCTGTATATATACAGGGTGTACCAGACCACCCGGATAGGTACTTTTTCTCGAAAACGGCTGGGCGTAGAGAGCTGAAACAAAAAAGTCAGATAGGGAATTGACCCCAAAGAATTCAATGAAAATATTTTCAAAGCCCCCCGAGGCCCCCTGGGGGGTTTGGGGGGGTTCAAAACACATTTTTCCATTTTCGGCGGGAAAAAGCCTATAAAAGGTACAAAAATAAGTTCAGATCCTGAAAGAACAACTCATTGCCGACATTTTGTTCCAGTAAATTTTTCCAGAAAACCCCAATGTTTGGGGTTATGGGTCCTTTTGGGGGGAAATTTTCATTCGGCCACTGTGACCACACTATTCAATATTTTTACAAAAACTAAAAACCATCTGAAAGAAGAGATCAAGACCTTTCGATTGATGTGCCACATAATACCTAAAAGTGAAAAATTAAGGCCCCCACTTAGATTCCAAAATGTGGGGGTCTTTGGGCCCCCCCACGTAAAAAAGTCAAATAGCAAGGTATGGCTTGTGATACATCGATCGAAAGCCCTCAAAGAGTAGAATAAGATGGCGCAATCCAAAATCCTCTACAATCATTACTTTAAAATGGCGGCCATTTGAAAATTATGGGTGTTCAAAGGTAAGTCGTGGGAAAAGAGTCCAAGGTTGAACGATACATAGATTGAAAGGCCTTAAAAAAGCAAAGGAATGGCGCAAACCGCAAATCAATCCGCCTCTTCAATCAAAAGTTATGTCCGATTGAAACTTAAAGGGCTCAATAAGGCCTATTTAGGCTGCTTGAATTTCAATCGGCCATAACTTTTGATTGAAGAGGCGGATTGATTTGCGGTTTGCGCCATGCGTTTGCTTTTTTTAAGGCCTTTCAATCCATGTATCGTTCAACCTTGGACTCTTTTCCCACGACTTACCTTTGAACACCCATAATTTTCAAATGGCCGCCGTTTTAAAAGTAATGATTGTAGAGGATTTTGGATTGCGCCATCTTATTCTACTCTTTGAGGGCTTTCGATCAATGTATCACAAGCCATACCTTCCTATTTGACTTTTTTTACGTGGGGGGGCCCAAAGACCCCCAAATTTTGGAATCTAAGTGGGGGCCTTAATTTTTCACTTTTAGGTATTATGTGGCACATCAATCGAAAGGTCTTGATCTCTTCTTTCAGATGGTTTTTAGTTTTTGTAAAAATATTGAATAGTGTGGTCACAGTGGCCGAAAGAAAATTTCCCCCCAAAAGGACCCATAACCCCAAACATTGGGGTTTTCTGGAAAAATTTACTGGAACAAAAATGTCGGCAATGAGTTGTTCTTTCAGGATCTGAACTTATTTTTGTACCTTTTATAGGCTTTTTCCCGCCGAAATGGAAAAATGTGTTTTGAACCCCCCAAAACCCCCCAGGGGGGCCTCGGGGGGCTTTGAAAATATTTTCATTGAATTCTTTGGGGTCAATTCCCTATCTGACTTTTTTGTTTCAGCTCTCTACGCCCAGCCGTTTTCGAGAAAAAGTACCTATCCGGGTGGTCTGGTACACCCTGTATACCGGGTGTCCCAGACCACCCGTCTAGATACTTTTTCTCGAAAACGGCTGGGAGTTGAGATCTGAAACAAAAAAGTCAGAGAGGGAATTGACCCCAACGAATCCAATGAAAATATTTTCAAAGCCCCCCGAGGCCCCCCAGGGGGGTTTTGGGGGATTCGAAACACATTTTTCCATTTTTGGCGGAAAAAAGCCTATGAAAGGTACCAAAATAAGTTCAGATTCTGAAAGAACAGCTCATTGCCGACATTTTTGGTCCTATAAATTTTCCAGAAAACCCCAAATTTTGGGGTTATGGGCCCTTTTGGGGGCAAATTTTCAATCGGCCACTGTGACCACATCATTTAATATTTTTCAAAAAACTAAAAACCACCTGAAAGTAGACATCAAGACCTTTCGATTGATGTGCCACATAATACCTAAATTTGAAAAATTAAGGCCCCCACGTAGAATCCAAAATTTGTGGGCCTTTGGCCCCCCCCCCACGTAAAAAAAGTCAAATGGCAAGGTATGGCTTGTGATACATCGATCAAAAGCCCGCAAAAAGTAGAATAAGATGGCGCAATCCAAAATCGTCTACAATCATTATTTTCAAAATGGCGGCCATTTGAAAATTATGGGTGCTCAAAAGTAAGTCCTAGGAAGAGAGCCTAAGGTTGAACGATACATGGCTTGAAAGGCCTTAAAAAATGCAAACAAATGGTACAAACCGCAAATCAATCCGCCTTTTCAATCAAAAGTTATGACCGATTGAAATTTAAGCAGCCGTAAATAGGCCTTATTGAGCACTTTAAGTTTCAATCGGTCATAACTTTTGATTGAAAAGGCGGATTGATTTGCGGTTTGTACCATTTGTTTGCATTTTTTAAGGCCTTTCAAGCCATGTATCGTTCAACCTTAGGCTCTCTTCCTAGGACTTACTTTTGAGCACCCATAATTTTCAAATGGCCGCCATTTTGAAAATAATGATTGTAGACGATTTTGGATTGCGCCATCTTATTCTACTTTTTGCGGGCTTTTGATCGATGTATCACAAGCCATACCTTGCTATTTGACTTTTTTTACGTGGGGGGGGGGCCCAAAGGCCCACAAATTTTGGATTCTACGTGGGGGCCTTAATTTTTCAAATTTAGGTATTATGTGGCACATCAATCGAAAGGTCTTGATGTCTACTTTCAGGTGGTTTTTAGTTTTTTGAAAAATATTAAATGATGTGGTCACAGTGGCCGATTGAAAATTTGCCCCCAAAAGGGCCCATAACCCCAAAATTTGGGGTTTTCTGGAAAAATTTATAGGACCAAAAATGTCGGCAATGAGCTGTTCTTTCAGAATCTGAACTTATTTTGGTACCTTTCATAGGCTTTTTTCCGCCAAAAATGGAAAAATGTGTTTCGAATCCCCCAAAACCCCCCTGGGGGGCCTCGGGGGGCTTTGAAAATATTTTCATTGGATTCGTTGGGGTCAATTCCCTCTCTGACTTTTTTGTTTCAGATCTCAACTCCCAGCCGTTTTCGAGAAAAAGTATCTAGACGGGTGGTCTGGGACACCCGGTATATACAGGGTGTACCAGACCACCCGGATAGGTACTTTTTCTCGAAAACGGCTGGGCGTAGAGAGCTGAAACAAAAAAGTCAGATAGGGAATCGACTCCAAAGAATTCAATGAAAATATTTTCAAAGCCCCCCGAGGCCCCCCTGGGAGGTTTTGGGGGGGTTCAAAACACATTTTTCCATTTTCGGCGGGAAAAAGCCTTTAAAAGGTACAAAAATAAGTTCAGATCCTGAAAGAACAACTCATTGCCGACATTTCTGTTCAAGTAAATTTTTCAAGAAAACCCCAATTTTTGGGGTTATGGGCCCTTTTGGGGGGAAATTTTCATTCGGCCACTGTGACCACATTATTCAATATTTTTACAAAAACTAAAATCCATCTGAAAGAAGAGATCAAGACCTTTCGATTGATGTGCCACATAATACCTAAAAGTGAAAAATTAAGGCCCCCACTTAGATTTCAAAATTTGGGGGTCTTTGGGCCCCCCCACGTAAAAAAAGTCAAATAGCAAGGTATGGCTTGTGATACATCGATCGAAAGCCCTCAAAGAGTAGAATAAGATGACGCAATTCAAAATTGTCTACAATCATTACTTTCAAAATGGCGGCCATTTGAAAATGATGGGTGTTCAAAGGAAAGTCCTGGGAAACGATTCCAAGGATGAACGATACATAAATTGAAAGGCCTTAAAAAAAGCAAACGAATGGCGCAAACCGCAAATCAATCCGCCTCTTCAATCAAAAGTTATGGCCGATTGAAACTTAAAGGGCTCAATAAGGCCTATTTTAGGCTGCTTAAATTTCAATCGGCCATAACTTTTGATTGAAGAGGCGGATTGATTTGCGGTTTGCGCCATGCGTTTGCTTTTTTTAAGGCCTTTCAATCCATGTATCGTTCAACCTTGGACTCTTTTCCCACGACTTACCTTTGAACACCCATAATTTTCAAATGGCCGCCGTTTAAAAGTAATGATTGTAGAGGATTTTGGATTGCGCCATCTTATTCTCCTCTTTGAGGGCTTTCGATCGATGTATCACAAGCCATACCTTGCTATTTGACTTTTTTTACGTGGGGGGCCCAAAGACCCCCAAATTTTGGAATCTAAGTGGGGGCCTTAATTTTTCACTTTTAGGTATTATGTGGCACATCAATCGAAAGGTCTTGATCTCTTCTTTCAGATGGTTTTTAGTTTTTGTAAAAATATTGAATAATGTGGTCACAGTGGCCGAATGAAAATTTCCCCCCAAAAGGGCCCATAACCCCAAAATTGGGGTTTTCTGAAAAAATTTACTGGAACAAAAATGTCGGCAATGAGTTGTTCTTTCAGGATCTGAACTTATTTTTGTACCTTTTATAGGCTTTTTCCAACCGAAAATGGAAAAATGTGTTTTGAACCCCCCAAAACCTCCCAGGGGGGCCTCGGGGGGCTTTGAAAATATTTTCATTGAATTCTTTGGGGTCAATTCCCTATCTGACTTTTGTGTTTCAGCTCTCTACGCCCAGCCGTTTTCGAGAAAAAGTACCTATCCGGGTGGTCTGGTACACCCTATATATATATATATATATATATATATATATATATATATATATATATATATATATATATATATATATATATATATATATATATATATATATATATATATATATATATATATATATATATATATATATATATATATATATATATATATATATATATATATATATATATATATATATATTATAAACTTGCTTTATGCCTCCTTATATATCATTCTTCATTCTTCATTTTTCAGTATTCATTATTTACTGTTTATTCTTTGTCTCTTCATCTTCATCTCTTCAGCTATATTTATTTATTCTCTTTTTTCTCGTTATTTCTTTTTTTCCTCATTTCATTGTGTATTTCATCCATCTCTCACTAGTTTATTCCATTCTGTTTTTCCTTCGACTCAACCCTCCCCTTTTCCCCTTCCTTAGCACTCTAATATTTATCTTGTCTTAATTCAAATCCACAACACCCCCATAAATGATTTTGTAATGTAGCCTCATGTTCCACTTTCCTATTAGTGATTTGCTGGTCTCCTGACTCCCCCTGGATTCCTGAGCACATTGGTCAGAGCTGCCGTTTTGCGTATAATTAATGGCAACTTTTAATACGCCGATGATTTCACCGATTGAGAAAAGATTACACATTTCAGTTCAGTGTATGACTGCACTGCATGAAACTACTCTGATCTGTAATATTTCCTAATTCGGTTAAATCGCCGTTAATTATTAAAATATCTCAAGTTTGTTTTTGTTTTTGTTTTTGTTTTTTTTTTAAAGTTAGGTATCGACGACTCCATCAATTGAGAAAAGATTACAGATGCAAATATTTTATGCATTATACAGTCATGCACTGAACTGAACTATGTAATCTTTTATTAACCGGTGGAATCATCGGTGAATTAAAAAATGCCATTATTTATACACAAAACGGCAGCTCTGATATTGGTATTTCCCGAAAAAGTCGCGCTGATGAGGCTGTTAAAGCGACGCGACCGCGCTCTCGTGGCACTCTTTCCTAAAAATATTGCTCACTATTAACTCGATAATTCTGCGGTTATTTTTTTTTTTTTTTTTTTTTTTTTTTTTTTTTTTTTTTTTTTTTTTTTTTTTTTGTACAATTTCACAAAGAACAGATTCGTACATACAAATTTCTGACTTACTTACTTACTAGTCTATACAATTTTGGAATTATCGTATCGGTGATACATAGTAACATCCACTTTTATCAATGATAAATAAATCAAAATGAAAATGAAAAAAATAAATAAATAAATAAATAAATAAATAAATTGACAAAAATAAAAAGGATTCAGTAAAAAGTGGGAAAAACTTAACAAATATAACTATGTACATTCATGTTGTCTGTTTTTCATTTTTCGCGAATTCTCTCTTATCTAAGAGGTATAGTCTCTGGCGATAAAAACAGGCCAAGACGCGCTCTAAATTTTTATAAAGTACGGGGTGGAGAGCTCATGCGTATCCTTAGATCAAAATTTGCAGCAACTTCTGAGGTTAAATATTAAAAAGGTTTATTGCCATTATAAGATATTATCGACGCAAATCCTACATGGTTGTGAAGCATGGTTGGTTAGCCGGCGAGCGAATGTGTGTAAATCACTAATGGGAGAATGGATGAAAGTGGACGGGCGAAAGGAGAAGTTGTTGGGGGGGGGGGAGTTAAGTATTGAGTATGAACCCCAATTTCTCTCTCTGACTGAAACTTTAATTAACGCTTGATGGGTGTGTTCCTATAGATTTGGCTCCCCCCCTCTCCTCTTTTTACCCCTCACCCTATTTCTCTTTCCCCCGACCTTTCTTCATTCAATCCTACCCTCCTATGATATTCAATCTCCCTCAATTTTAACCGAGATTAGGCTCAGGGCTCGGGTGCCAGGTCAAGGAGCTCTTCTTCGTGCCGAAAATTTTGATTAAAGCTTTCAGCTCTGAACTTTCTAACGCGATAATTTTTCTTCGGAGAGAAAAAACAAAAACAAACCAAAAACAAAAAACAAAAACCGAAGAACGAGAGTAAAATAGTGTTCCATAGTTAGCCTATCCACAGTATCTTTCAATGCCGTGCATACAGAAAGAGAAAATATCGTTACATAAAAGGGCTCTTGCAAACTTTTTCTACAAGCAAATAAATTGTCCAATCCGATGTACCAGCGAAAATCACGAAAATTACGCTAACAAAGTCTAAAAGTCAGTAATGAACTCACATAACTGCTAAAACGGCAAGTTCGTAATGGCGGTTCAAAGCAGGTGTCATGGGAGATTCCAGTCTATTATGTCACTTTCTCTACGGAAACACAGAGATATGACTCAAATTAGATAGGAATCTCCCATGATACCTGCATTTATCCATCATTAAGCCGAATTCTTAGAGTGAATTTCGTGATTTTTTAGTGTACTCGAATCGTCATATTTATGAGTTTTTATACAAGAATCAACTCTTCAATCCACTGAAGCAAAAGTTTGCAAGAGCCTCATTTGGTAGCAGTTACCAATTATTGGTTGGAGTACCTATAATCTATGGGTAATCACAACCAATAAATTAGATTGCACACATTTCTCTAATAATTAATTATCGAACCGATTCTTTTTTTTCAGTGTGTAAAGAACACTAAGTTTTTTTTTAAAGATGATAATCTAAAGACTCTTCACGATACTAATATGGGTCTGTTGCATAATTTTGCTACAGCAAAATAGAACCTTGATTCTTATATAAAATTCGGCGGAAATAACGATGCGCGCATTAAAAACGTTCAAAATCCTCTCATTAACTCAGGAAATCACTTCAATTTCAAACAGCCCGCGCTACACTAGACACTTTTTGCACCGGTATACTACTACATAGACGGAACCACCGTGCATAAGTAAACAACATCGTAACTACAAAATGATGGCATTTCTTTTTTAATACGTGAAATATAAGCTGCATTTGCGGTCTGGTCTTTTCGGTTTATCAAAGATTACAAAATAATATAAGAAATGTACGCATCTAAACGAAACATTCCAATGTTTGTAAGTTCTGTTCATGTTTACATAAACGAGATGGTTCCATCTATGAGTTATAAGTCGGTGATATAGTGTCTAGTGTAGCGCGGGTTGTTTGAAATGGAAGGTATTTTCCGAGTTAATGAGTGGATTTTGAAAGTTTTTGATGTGCGCATCGTTATTTTCGCCGAATTTTACGTTGGAAACAATGTGTCATATTGATGTAGCAAAAGTATGCAACAGACCCATTGCCTGCCTTAATTTCATGTCCACAGCACGCCACTTGCTGATGTCAAATGCAAAATGACCCGGCCTTTTGTATGCTCCCTTGTTAAATCGGTTTCTCGTAAAGAGCAAAATATAACTCTCTTTGTAAAGGAAAAGAGTGCAATACGGAACAAATCGCCCCCCCTCCCCCTCACTCCCACTCTTCTTTGAGTCGAGCCGCGCGTCTAAAAGTCTCTTCGCGCCGACCCAACAGTAAAAGGAAAGATCAAGACGGAGCAACACATTCAAGTGTCGGGAGCGAGCCGGGGAAAAAAAAAAAAAAAAAGTTGTGAAAGCATGGATTCGATGAATGGAAAAAAGCTGTTGGGTGCACGCCAACTTGTTCCGACCCCCCCCCCCCCCCCCCCCCCCCCCCCGCAGTACACCTATCCTCTTCCATCCGCACGTTTTATCTCCTAATACAATACCCGCGTCGTCCGCACTCTCCATTCAATTTAATTATAAGTGAAACCGGAGGAGTAAAAGCTATATAATCAGAGCAAAGTTTTGTTTTGAGATTTTAAATCCTTCGATCGACAAACTTTGATCTTCATTGAAAATCAAGACCCCGCGGAAGTATAAAGCTTCAACTATAGTTTAAGTACCTCGATGAATCTTTGTGCCGTCCAAAGTCCTTTTAGTCTCCAGGATGATCCGCATCCGTCCGCTCGATGGATTGAATGGACGTGCACAAGCGGTGAGCGCTTAATTTTTACTACAGGAACACTGAACAGTGCTGCCATATTTCCGAGAAAAAAATTCTAAATTTCTTTATAATCCTCTGATGGATGGATCTGTTTGCGCACTTTTCCTACAGCAATGAGGCTTATTTATTTTACACAAAATGAAGCATTTTTTACCGAGACACGGCGATGGTGTATTACATTGGCACGTAGCAAGCAATGTGGCAACGTTGCAGTCCATCCATTTAAACCCATGTAAAAGGTCGAATGCGAAGTCATTTACCGAACACTCAATAGCTCGATCTTTTTCATGGGTTTAAATGGACGGACTGCAACGTTGCCAAATTGCACGCTTCGCCACTTAAGGTATAAGGATTTGGACAAATATTTTAGTATTTTAAAAGTAAAGAGTCTCTCCACGCCGCGTTACTGTCTCGTACACCCATTTTTAAGTAGTTCAACTCGACAAAACAGGTCATAGCAGCGGCGGCTCGTGCAATGTGGCAACAATGGATTTCCTCCATTTAAACGTATGCAAAAAGATCGATTACTTGGTGAGGCGCAGCGCCTCACCTAGTATTGATCTTTTTGCATACGTTTAAATGGCAAAAGTGCACGGTTGCCAGATTGCACGAGCCGCCATTGGGTCATAGATATGAAACTTCCAAACTTCACTCCGTCTACAATCGGAGCACACGTAATCGATGCTTCTTTAATACTGTCTCAATTCCTTCTTTAACTTTTTTGACAATTCTATGAGTTATAGGTAAAAATCAATGAATCATGTACGAAAAACTTTTTATAGTCTGTTATATGGTATGTTCCTCTGTAATATTTTTTCTATCAGACACTTCCGAATAATTTATAACATCCAAATTGTTCCCGCGACTTCAAGATACTTGCTGAGCTTGGAGTTCCTCGAAAGAAGCAATGATCCTCCTTTGAAGCATCGATACTCGATACCTGCTACACTCACAGTCAGTGGCAGGTCAAGAGAAGTTATGCAGTATGCGTATGTGACAACATGTATCTAGTGCCCAGTGGCGGTTCGTGCAATGTGGTAACAACGGGTTCTCTCCATTTAAACCTACGTAAAATAATCGATCTGCAGGGGATTCACCGAGTCGCTGAGAAATTGATACTTTTGCATAGGTTCAAATGGCAAATAAAACACTGCCGCCACTCCTTGTAGATGGGACATTGCCCATTTGCCAAGTGCCCAAACAAATATTTGGGAAAGTTAAAAATGAACCCTCTCACACAGAGAAAACTATACATTTTCTGGCATTAGCCTACTATCAGAATTTGAAAGTTCATGATGGTCGCCATTTTTACTTGGTTTTGAAATTATGGCAGCCATTTTCCTGTTGAAATGAACAAGGACAGCTCACATCCGTCCCTCGTTCTAGATTTTGCCGAAAAATCATATTGTTACATTCAAACTGGGCAAACTTCTGCATTTTGTGAAAGTTACCTATAATGATTCTACCGTAAGATAATTCGTAGAATATAGCTTTTTTACTTATTGATTAGAAAAATGTTCAATTTTAGGCGAAAAACTCCACAATTTTGCTGAAACTTGAACGCAACTTTGAGATAAAACTTTCGAAAAAGTGTTGAAATATTTAACCTAAAAAAATATAATTCAAGTCAAAGCATATGCAGTCAAAAACTCTGAGATCGTCTCTGAACTATACAACCTTAATATTTTCATAATTCTTTTCTTTTTTGGGTTAAAAATCCTTAGGAATGTTCATGCTCCACATTGCTGATGAAACAAGAGTTTGCAAGAGACCCATTTCGGTGCTGAGCATTTTCTTCTTTTTTTGTGTGTGATTATTTATATATCTATACAGTACAGAGTACGGTTTAACAACATATGAACTGTAGCGTGCAACGCCTTAGTGTATTAAATGTTCAATCCCTTCTTCTCCTCCTCCTCCTCCTCCCCCCACCCCTCCCCTCCCATCCCTTCCCTTCACATTCACGTTCACACAGCCACAACGCGACATGACGCTGGTTACGTTAATGGATGCCACGAGCCATACCGCGTGTGTTCGTGACGCGGAGAGAGAAACAAAGCCACTACTTAAGTAGATTAATTTTAGGCTCGTTTCGACTAAAGTTACCTCCAAATAACGGTTTGCGACTATACTTCAACAATTCAGCATTTAAGGATACCTACACATTAGGATATATCACAAGATTCCACTCATGTACCTAACATTTCGATGCAACGCATAATATGTTGTAGCAGGTCAACAAATTGCAAGGCTTATTAAGATGTACTTACTTTTCATATAGATCCGATGCAGTGACCTACAATGCGGTATGTGTATGTCGCAGGCAAACTGCAATCTTACACTGAGAGAAATCACTTCTTTAAAAACAAGGAAACACGTTTACTTGTGACAGTTTTCCTTGCGTGAAGTAAAGTTCTGATTGCGTGAAGGAGAATCACTGTCACAACAAGGAATCTTTTACTTGTAGCAGCAGACATTTTCCTTGGGTTAAAGGAATTTCCTCTTAGTCAATATTATACTGTACAGTTTCCAGTGGCGGCTCGCTAGGTGAGGCAAGTGAGGCGACAGGGATCCATCGCCTTACATTTTTTGAAGGAGGAGAAAAAAAAAAATTTAAAAAAAAAAAATGTATAAAGGTTAAATTGGTTATTATTCCATCTTTCTTAGTTTCAATAGTCCAAAAAGTGTCAATGAAATTTTCAAAAAAGTTTAGGTTTTGCGTTTCAAAAACAATCCTGTGCACCTCTCATTTTCGTCACCTCACCTCCACGAGCCACCAGTGGCAGTTTCTTAATACAGTAAACGAAATACACCGTGGATTAAAAAAATAATTCTCTCAGTGTATGCAAATCGCAATCTAAGGCATTTCGAAATCGGTTTGTGTTTTTCCTATATGCAAAGAGCAAGCCACTTATATTTATGATCAAACAAAATTCAAATTAAGCGAAATGTTTGACTTCCAGATTAATTATACCTATCGATTTTTCACTTAGGTAACTCATTTTAAAGCTAATATTTGTATATGCTAACGAGCATTAAGTTTATCTCGATTAGTTCTTCGACTACAGTGTTTTTGACGAAGCGTGTTTGAACACCTGTATTTAATCGCTCTAAAAATTCATACAAAGAAGACTAGTCGAGGAAAACCTAATCTGAGAATGTCAATATGCTTGTTAGCTTATGAGCTCTAGAATATGAGCTAAATCAAATCTCGATATAATTATTTTGTAAGTCACCGTTACGCTTGATCTGATTTTTCTTATAATAAATAAGGGGCTCGCTTTTTGCCTACTACTAGTACATTGTACAAAGAGTATAGGGTAGGCTGAGTGAGTTCGGTCCGAAGGTCCAGAGGGCGCAACTGTACAAAATTACAGCAATGGAGCTTTTGCAAGGTTTTGCTGTAATAAGCGTGTAAGTATAGGAAAATCGGATATTGATTATGATGTAAAATGTTGCAAAAATAACGATCGAATCATTAAAAAAAAGTCTAAAACTCACTTTTCGTACAGAGCCTAGCTCACCCTGGTAAAAATTTTAGCAACATAGCACCATCATGGTGCTAATTGAGATGGTGCTGGCACCATGAGCACCATGGACTTCATGGTGCTAGCACCATGAGCACCATGCAAGCCATGGTGCTAGTACCATGAGCACCATGAAATCCATGGTGCTAGCACCATGAGCACCATGAGCACCATGGAATTCATGGTGCTAGCACCATTCCAATTAGCACCAGGATGAAACTCATGCTGCTCATGGTGCCAGCACCATTCCAATTAGCACCATGAGCATCATCATGGTGCTCATGGTGCTAGCAACATGGTATCATACTGTTCTCAACAGCGCACTCTAGGTGAGAAAAAATAAAATGATTCTCACGTGTGCCGTCAGCTACGTAGCTGCTGTTGCAGGGAACGTTATGTCTGCAGACGAGTCTGCGGCACCATTCTGAAAGTTATTCGATCATGTTTGGAACGATTAACGGTGCCCGACCCGGGGTTCGAACCCAGGTTTCTGGCGTGCTAGACAAGTGCTTTACGCTTTGAGCTACCAGAACATATATGGAGGAGGGCTGTCAAAACACTATTATACATGAGCACCATGGACTCCATGGTGCTAGCACCATGAGCACCATGAGCATCCATGAGCACCATGGAAATCATGGTGCCAGCATCATAGCACCATGAGCACCATGGAAAACATAGTGCCAGCTTCATCGGCCATGATGCTGTGTTGCTAAAATGTTTACCAGGGAAACTGGATAAACGAAACAGTGTTTGGTGGTGGAGTCACACTGATTTTAATTTTGAACTGGAACCCTGGAAAATGAGCAATGCATTCTTGAGCTTATTTAGCGCCTGAAGGTTATGTAATGGTCTCCTTTACACTTTTCCAGCCCCTGAATTTTATGTAATGGATTCTTGAGCTTTTGTGGCGCCTGGAGGTTAGGTAATTGATTCTATTATATTTTTCCAGCCCCTGGGAGTTATGTAATGGGCCATTGAGCATTTGTGGCGCCTGGAAGTTAGGTAATTGATTCTATTACATTTCTCCAGCCTCTGGAAGTTATATAATAGATTATTAAGCATTTGTGGCGCCTGAAAGTTAGGTAATTGATTCTATTACATTTCTCTAGCCCCTGGAAGTTATGTAATGGATTATTGGTCATCTTTAGCCCCTGGAAGTTATCTAATGGATTCTTGAGCTTTTGTGGCGCCTGGAGGTTATGTAATTGATTCTATTACACTTCTCCAGCCCCTGGAAGTTATTTAATGGATTCTTGAGCTTTTGTGGCGCCGGGAGGTTAGGTAATTGATTTTATTACACTTCTCTAGCATCTGGAATGGAGCTAGGACCATCAGTCATAATGCCAGCAACGTAGCACCGCCAGCACCATGAGCCCCATGGAGCCGAGCACCATCAGTCATGGTGCCAGCAACATAGCACCATGAGCACCATGGAGCCGAGCAAATTCTTACTTCACCATTAACTTTTGACTCATTACAATACTGTCGAGCTAATAACTTAGAATAAAGTCACACAAGTCAAAAGTTCGACATTATTTCTTGAATAATCTCAGGCAGTTACGGCTCGTGCGATACGGCAACAACCATCAGTCATGGTGCCAGCAACATAGCATCATGAGCACCATGACGCAGAGCACCATCAGTCATGGTGCTAGCAACATAGCACCATGAGTACCATGAAAATCATGGTGCTAGCACCATGGGCACCATGAAAATCATGGTGCTAGCACCATGGGCACCATGAAAATCATGGTGCTAGCACCATGGGCACCATGGAAAGCATGGTGCTAGCACCATGAGCACCATCACTCATGGTGCTAGCACCATGATTTCAATGGTGCTCATGGTGCTATGGTGCTAAAATTTTTACCAGGACAGGGCTCAGACGAACCGCACGGCCGTATATGCATATGGACGCTAGCCGCGGTGAATGTAAGTTATATTATATGGGGCTCGCGGTACTGATCTGATCAACAGCCATTGCTTATAACAATTGCATTAATTAATAAACAACCTCGTCGCGAAAACGACGCTTCATTCCAACGATAAATATGTAATTCAAGTTCCAACACAGACCTTATGCAGCGCCGTACCCTGGTATACGCAGAGAAAGCCAAGTGGGTTTGACGTAAATAATTGCGAAACGACAACAATCACGGAGCGCCTTCAAATTTTGACGAAGCAATTTCTGATATTTCATCGACAAACACTCTGAATAACTGACAAATTCATTAGGATAAGTCGTAAATTCTTACTGTTACCTCAAAATATTGCAGTGTGGACAATTGATGAAATTTTAATAGTTGCCTTAAGGTCGATGTATGCGATATTCAAGCACATTTTATACCTTCGTCCTTCACACTTTGAATACCTCACCTGAGTAGGTATATATACTTGTCTAGATCCGCCTCACAACCAGTGGCGGAACAAAACGAGTGGAGGCCCCTAAGCAAAACTTCTCCTGAGATCCCCCCCCCCAAAATCCCATTCTAATTTTCGAGTATTTTACGGACATGCCATGAGAACAATTTGAGATCATCTTTTTTGTCGTTATTTTCGTCTACGAGTACGATCAGATAAGCCCCCCTCACCCCCCCAGCTTTTTCTCCCAGTTTCAGTATCGCTCACTCTTTAAAATATTTCATGATTTTAAGATATTTCGAGAGTTGAATTAGCCATGAGCATGAGATAACTTTAACTTTTCGCAGCTGAAACTCCTATTTTTGTATAATTATGTATAAGAAGGCCAAAATCAACATGTGGGTTTTTGCCCACTACTCTTTATTCGCTTCATGTAATTTTTTAGATCAAGATTTGATTATGATAACGAATCATAGAAACACTGCATTTAATTTTAACGGTTGCTTGCACAATAAAGCAGAAACCTTGAGTTTTCTTCATCTGACCAATAAAATAAATCGAATATCCATAGTAAATTTTTCGCTTTTGTCGCTTTTGGGCACTTCTAGTGTATTTTTTGAAACTTTTGGGGAAAGAAAAAATAGATGAAAAGGCACCCCAAAAGCGCGAGCCTCAAAGCAATACTTCCCGTTCTTCCCCTATCGTTACGCCACTGATAAAAACCCTCAAGGGGTTTGGTGAACCTTTTTGCCATTGATACAGAATCATGACTTACAATGAGTGGAAGGGCCTTAGATGCAAAATATATGAAAACCCTTGAGGGTGATCGACTCCATTCGCCAAGCTGAATCGATAGAGGGGTCACAAGCGGGGTTTTGGAGACATTACCTTTTTGCCCATATTTAAGAGTCATGATTTGCAATGAGTGAAAGGGCCTCAGATGCAAAAGATATGAAAACAGTCCCAACATTTTAAGGTTTTTTTTTTTTTTTTTTTTTTTTTTTTTTAATACAGAAAGCTACTCCAAGGTGTTAACATTTGCAAATCAATGTTACGGCGCGCTCCTTCAACTAGAGGGACAGGCAAAATCAATGGCCCAGAGTAGGAATATTTATCGACACAGCCTGTAAAAATGGTCCTTGAAAAGCCTCGACCAAATCCCCATGCAACATGGCTTTCCATAAAATCATAAGGATATTCATGAAAATGTATGAATATTCCCAAGAATTTATGAGGATATTCGTATAATTTCATGGGAATTTTGCTAAGGGTTTTGCTCCAAATTAATTGGTTTAATAAAAAATTACTTTTACTAAACAGTAGCGGCTCGTGCAATTGTTCAACAATGTTTTTCTTCCATTTAATTCTATGAAAAACAATGGATTTGACTCTGAAGCAGCGCTTTGTCAGCAATCGATTGTTGTACAATGTACATAGATTTAAGTGGAGGAAAAGCTTTTTTGACAAATCGCTCGAGCAATCCTAGTCATAGAATAAAGATTACTTTGTAATAGAAGCGTCACTTCCATAAGGCTCTGTATAAACTCCTTTCGTTGACCTTGAAATAAGCCAGCCACCGCGCTATTCAAAATAAGCCAGCCACCGCGCGATTCGAAATAAGCCAGCCACCGCGCGATTCGAAATAAGCCAGCCACTTGCAATTCAAAATAAGCCAGCCAACCTAGAGTCCCTGTGCATGAATATTTAATGAACTATATATTTAATATATTATATTTAGTATATTTAGTATTTAATATCCCCTATATATTCATTATTCAATATACAGGGACGGTAAGCCACCCAACGACCGATTTAAAATAAGCCAGCCACGGCGCGATTCAAAATAAGCCAGCCACCGCGCAATTTAAAATAAGCCAGCCACCCTAGAGTCCTTGTATAAGTGTGTACGAGTACGTAATATATTATATTTAATAATTTATTTAATTTTTAATATCTCCTGCATATTTATTAATACACAGGGACTCTCTCTAAGCCAGCCGACGACCGATCTAAAATAAGCCAGCCACCGCACGATTTCAAATAATCCAGCCACCGCGAAATTCAAAATAAGCCAATCGCAGCGCTGATGGGTGGTGGCTGATGTTGTTGTTGAATGAAAAGGTTACAGGATTTGAAACATCCTTCCAAACATAATCTTTTCGAGATCGTTCAAGGTCAACCAGTTCTGATAGAAGATTCGGCGACAGTGTCGCTTCTATTACATCTTTATTCTATGTCCTAGTAACGCAAGTAATAATACCTATTTTCAAGTAACTTTTTACCTGTCGCTGTGAGAGTGACTTTTACGTAATTTTTACCACCGATCGCGCTGAAAGAGCTTGTTTCTGAGATAGGAATAAAAATGAGTGAGAATCCAAAACACTATTTCTCACTTTTTTCCTTCTTCTGTCGCGCCGTGGAATATTTCGATGCAAATCGATTCTTATCACCTAATTAATTAACGCGTGTTTCTTTTTTCATCTCTGATTTCAGTTAATTGGACCTCAATTCATCCAAGCGATTCAGCCGTCGCTGAAGGATCGCTGGAACGACGAGCTTCACGAGGCTTGGGCTAACCTATTTCATTTCATAGGCTACATCATGAAGAATGCGATGCTCGAAGAGGAAGCCGCTCAAAAGGCATCCTAACCAATAGAGTACTAGGACAAATCAACGCAGTCCAAACTTATTGTCGCTTTCTTTATCTACTGCGAAACAGCAGTTGGCTTGTTCTGTTTTAGAAAATATTGTAAAGTTTTAATATACTTATTGTTGCGGCGGAAAGTCAGAGATGGAAGAATTTATTAGAATTTAAGTTTTTACGATTTTTTTTTTTTTTTTTTTTTTTTTTTTTTTTTTTTTTTTTTTTTTTTTTTTTCCTAATCATATAAACATGTGCACAAATGATTTGGGCCAATGGTGGTGTATCCAGATGAAAGTTCCGGGGGATGTTCAATTTTGCCCACTCTTTGACACTTGCAGGCGGTTTTAACACCTTCCCCCTCTTATTTCGGCGTTTTACAGGATGGGGGGATGGGGGGGGGTGTAAGAGCAAGCGCCACTCGTGACTCGACCCAGCCTGTCACACTGGGCTGCTTAAAAAGTTCACGTCAATTAATTAAGCAATGCTTTATATGTGGATGTACTGTACTTATCACCTCAGGGCCAGAGCTAGGTTATCAAGAGAGCGGTGCTGCGAGAGATAACCATTGGAGACACTCCAGAGGAAAAATTGCAAAAAATAAGTAAAAGTTTCTTTGGTTTTTACTCGTTGCTCAAGATAATTTGCCTCCTTTGGTGCTTCCTTCGGTGTTGGTGGACGACGCATTGAAGGCGCTCAACGAAATCTTATCTTTCAAGTGTTTTCATCGATAACCGCTTTTATCGGGAATGAAGACTGGAACAATATGAAATGGAGACTTGAGAAGAAAAACGAGAATACTCGGAATTGACCTATAAGAGGTTGAACAGGGACTACTCTCAGCAGAGCAGATTACAACCATGGTAGCCACAGAGAGCCAACCGGTGAGTTTCCTATCGCCAGGTTTCAAGGAAAATGTAAATAATTTTTTTTTTCTTTGCTTGCTCGTGATCATCAACCCCGGTACAAAATGCCACCCCCCCCCTGTTTTGACTGAAGAGAAGGTAAATCGACGCTTCAGTTGACAAAAAGTGTAGCACTGTGACCTAAGCCCATAGACCATGACTAAAGAGTCAAAGAGGGGCTTTCATGCATGCGTAAGTGATGAAATTGCATAGTTCAAAAAATGAAGGCGTTTTCAATTGCAGCACTTGCAGTAAAGAAAACTAGAAAACGCGAACTTTCCAAGTTTCGAATATTGGGTGTTAACGAAAATATGCAAGGCCTCGCCCTTAGCGTCCATTGATGGACATTTTGTTGGGGAGTAAAAACGCGATGCCTTCTGCATTTGAAACGAATCGGCCGTCAGAACAAATTTGAAGGCTCAAAAGTTCGACGGTACCGGCGGATTTGCCGGCGTTCCCTAGTCCGTCCCCTAACGGTCCTTTTCTTCTGTTTCCCCTCATCGACTCCTTTGCCTGTCAGAAAAACCCTAGATTCTGGAGCGGGTAGGCCACCCGCAATGCTTACATTCATTTTGATAAGTATGGAACCAAAATCTAAGGAGTCGACTGACATTATGTCCTTCGTCGACTGTAGTACTTTCTCTCAAATGAACAAAATGCTCGTTTGAAGCATGCCATTGAGAGAAATAGATCTCTGTAATCTTTGGTTCCAACTCTTCCATCTCTGACCACCATCAACAAAATACATGTTACCATTTTACCATTCTATACCGATAACGTTCTACACTGATCGGCGCTGGCTCATGATTTATCAACCATCGTCTATCTCTCATTGGAACTTATGCGAAAGTATCTGTTGCTGAAGGTTATGATAGAATCAATTCTTTCCCAGCGGTCTAAATGGAGGTGCCATTGATTTCGAAACTCACGAGCCACCGCTGAAACTGAATTTCTTGACAAAACACGTCTATGAATTTACAACGCATAATGTTTGCGTCAAAACATCAAATTGTCCTGTCTTTGATGATGCTTTAGATTTTGCTAAACGAACTTTCCTTTTTTTGGAAACTAATTCTTCGAAAATAAACACTATTTTTAGAGTCAAAGAAAAGAGCTGAATTGCTGAAACAACAATACTTAATGAACTTTTTAGGAGCAGTCATTGAAAAAAACAAAAAACAAAAACAAAAAACTCATGCATAGGTATCCAATTTGTCACACTACATTATTTTCTAAAAGGCTATAGTGTTTAATGCGGTCATAGGAAAGTGATGAGCTTCTTCCGTCACATGGGCATTGGAACCAATCCCATATCCTTCTTTGAACATCGATTGAATATTTTGCAGAGAATGTATAATTTTTCCATAATTTCTGATCCTTATTGACTCTGTCCCCAGTGTGGCAGTGTCCCCATCCCCTCTTCCCCTGTCAATTTGCCAGCCACTTAATCTCTGCTCCCCCTTAAATTATTTTGGCTGCTCCACTATAATCTTTACTATTATTATATTTTCATTTGAATCCATTCTCCTCCCCTCCTTCCGATAAAAATGTGACAGGTCATGATCTAAGTAACAGGTCAGTCCGTTCCGACCGGAAACGGGGTTGAGTGTGCCACCGCGCATATTTCGACCACACACATGGCGGAGTAAACAAAAACGCTGATCGACTGTCTTCTAAATGTGATTTTTCTCATATAGTTGATCAAAATGTTCGATAAATGACTGAAACTTGTTTAGTAGGGTTCTAGGAAGAAATGCATGCCTTTTGGCTCTGCTTTATTGTTCAATAATGTGTGCTTTGTGTGAAGTAATGAATGACGATATCGCCGCGCCGGCGCCGCTGTCAAAGAACCCTAAATTTTAGTGGAATAATTGTGAACGCAGATACGGCAAACATAACAAATTGAATCGTATGAAACCTGCCCAAAAATGCCGAAAATCTACTAAATTTGTGACTTCAGATAAATTGTGAAATCAAGCTCCGTGTGTACCTACATGTATCGTGATACTGTTATTTTGGCAAAACCCTTACAGTATAAACCTTACTCCGTAAAGCATAAAGTTGTTTCGTCACAGTTTACTGTGTCACATCACAATGATAAGACAAAAACAGACTTATCAAGTTAAAAGAGCAGCACAAGAAATTAAGGAAGTATGATATTTATCTTAAAGAGTATTAGGATTTATCGCACGATAAAATACGACAAGTTGCAGTTTATCATGAAAGCTATAGCTTATCATGAATGAGAATGAGCCTTTTATAATCGATTAACAATTTGAAAAGAGTTTTTGCCGCGAAATGGTTCACAAAAAAGGAAAATAAAATATACTTGCGCAATACTCCTTTGAATTAATTGTGGCAAGGGTTTGAATTAAGCGGAGACGGTAAGAACTCTCGGACTCAAATTCAAAAAAATTTGGATTTGCACACCTTAATAAATGGTGCACAGAATTGTTTGTAATATACATATACAGGGTGTACCAGACCACCCGGATAGGTACTTTTTCTCGAAAACGGCTGGGCGTAGAGAGCTGAAACAAAAAAGTCAGGTAGGGAATTGACCCCAAAGAATTCAATGAAAATATTTTCAAAGCCCCCCGAGGCCCCCCTTGGGGGTTTTGGGGGGGTTCAAAACACATTTTTCCATTTTCGGCGGGAAAAAGCCTATAAAAGGTACAAAAATAAGTTCAGATCCTGAAAGAACAACTCATTGCCGACATTTCTGTTCTGGTAAATTTCTCCAGAAAACCCCAATTTTCGGGGTTATGGGCCCTTTTGGGGGGAAATTTTCATTCGGCCACTGTGACCACACTATTCAATATTTTTACAAAAACTAAAACCATCTGAAAGAAGAGATCAAGACCTTTCGATTGATGTGCCACATAATACCTAATAGTGAAAAATTAAGGCCCCCACTTAGATTCCAAAATATGGGGGTCTTTGGCCCCCCCCCCCCACGTAAAAAAAGTCAAATAGCAAGGTATGGCTTGTGATACATCGATCGAAAGCCCTCAAAGAGTAGAATAACATGGCGCAATCCAAAATCCTCTACAATCATTACTTTCAAAATGGCGGCCATTTGAAAATTATGGGTGTTCAAAGGTAAGTCCTGGGAAAAGAGTCCAAGGTTGAACGATACATGGATTAAAAGGCCTTAAAAAAAGCAAACGAATGGCGCAAACCGCAAATCAATCCGCCTCTTCAATCAAAAGTTATGGCCGATTGAAATTTAAGCAGCCTTAAATAGGCGTTATTGAGCCCTTTAAGCCCGAAAATGGAAAAATGTGTTTTGAACCCCCCCCCCCCCCCAAAAAACCCCCCAGGGGAGGCTCGGGGGACTTTGAAAATATTTTCATTGAATTCTTTGGGGTCAATTCCCAATCTGACTTTTTTGTTTCAGCTCTCTACGCCCAGCCGTTTTCGAGAAAAAGTACCTATCCGGGTGGTCTGGTACACCCTGTGCAGCTAATGTATCTAATTGTGCAATGTAGCAAACTTTCAGGGCAAAGGACTTATTTTATACAGTACCTATCTATGTCTTACGATTGTTCTTTGTCCAACAATAGGGTATAGACCGAGGTGGTAAATACTACGAGGGCTGCTAGAAAAGAAATGCCTTCTTTAATACCAAAAAAAAAATAAAAACGAAATGACACGATAAAATATCGGTTTTTGAAAAATGAACCTCCAAGTTCCAGTCATTCCTTCTCATGAGAACTCTTTTGAGACTGTTCGTAAAAAATTAAGTTTTACACACAAAAAATAAGCAGCCAGCAGATTTTGTATTGCAGTCCAGCCATACAAAGATAACATGCAGTCAATCAGTGTAAGCTGCTTTGACTGCGTTGTTATTCTTGTAATACCGCTTTTCATTAAGTTTCATAGCATATAGGGTGTCAGTGAAAAAAGGAGCTAGGCCAAATATCTCGAGAACGGCCCCGGATTTAGAAAAACACTGAAACACGTGTTCAATTAGCTTGAGGGGGACATCTTTATAGGGGGTTTCCGATTTCGGGGCCATATCTGGGGGGCCCGCAGGGCGGATACCACGTCCCTAAATTCAATACTTCAATCGGGGACCCCCATATTTTATTTATTAATCGAAAAGAGGGTGAAATTATCAGACTTTTCGTGCGAATCCAAGTTCAATATCGTTTTTCGTTTTTGATACATCGAAGGTCAAAGTTCGATTTGGACTAATTTTCAAAAAATCATTACTCCTCTTTGAAGAGTCGGAATTTAAAAATCAAGGGCACAAAATACTCTAATAAGTAAGCCCTTTTCAGAAAAAAATTTAATTACAAAAAATATTTAGTCAAATTTTGGTTTTGAAGCTCCCAAAACTTTTAGACGTTTTTGGCCCCCAAGGAGGGCCATCTAAAAAATTCCGAGGTACGACCCCTATTGATTGATACATTAACAGAAAAGGCGTAACAAACTGAGCATTTCGGTGCAAACTGGAGTTCGATATCGTTTTTCACAATCGAGATATCGCAATCTGTAAATTGACATTCGATATCTCAAATGTAAAAACGATATCCACCTCCGGTTTGCGCCGAAATGCTCAGTTTGTTACGTCTTTTCGATTGATGTATCACTCAATAGGGGTCGTAACTCGGAATTTTTCAGATGGCCCTCCTTGGGGCCCAAAAACGTCTAAAAGTTTTTTGAGCTTCAAAACCAAAATTTGACTAAATGTTTGTTATAATTGAATTTTTTTCTGAAAAGGGCTTGCTTTTCAAAGTATTTTTGTGTCCTTGATTTGTGAATTCCGACTCTTCAAAGAGGAGTAAGTAATGCTTCTTGAACATGGGCCCAAATCGAACTTGAACCTTCGATATAATCGAAAACGGAAAACGATGTCGACGTTTTACTGGTAACAAAAGTCTTAGAATTTTACCTTATTTTTGATTATTAAATAAAAAAAATTGGGGACCCCATTGAAGTATTGGATTTAGGGAGATGGTAGCCCCCTTGGGGGCCCCCAAGAGAGAGCCCCCAAATCGGCGACCCCCTAAAAAGATGTCCTGCTCAAAATAATTTAACACGTGTTTCAGCGTTTTTCGGAATCCGGAGCCGTTCTCGAGATATTCGGCCTGGCTCCTTTTTTCAATTGACACCCTGTATACATGGTGATCCAGAGCACCTGTACCATGCATTTTTCTTGAGAATGGCTGATTGAAATATTTTGAAACATGGAAGTCGGATAGGGAATCGACCCTAAATTTGTCATTTATCATATTATCGATAGCTTCCAATACTTAGCCCTTTGGGGCATATTTGAGGGGGGAGGCTCAATCACATCTATCTCAAGTTTTTTTCAAAAAAGCTCTTTTCAAGTTATGAGAGAGGCTCGTGTCCTTGAAGTTGAGGCAATATCCAACATTTTTGCTCCCATGGACATTCACTAAAAAACCTCAATTTTTTGAGTTATGGCGGATTTTTGGAAAAAATTTGAATTGGCTTTTGTGGCCACCCTGTTGAGAATTCTTTAAATACATAACAGATTCTGATCAAATGGATGGAACCATTTTGATTGATGTGCCCCTAGTTTGGTACCTTAAAGTGAAAAAATTAGGTGTATTTTGTTAAAAGAAAATTTTGAGCAGTCTATGTCTCAGACCATGGAATCGATCCGATTCTGCCATGGAAGTCCCAAAATTTTGATTTGACAAAATACACCTTATTTTTTCTCCTCAAGGTAACATGTTGCACATCGATCAGAAGGTTTCGATATATTTTTTCAGAATCTGTCAAGATTTTTGAGAAATTCTCAACTGGATAAGCAAAAGGGTTGATTCAAAAATCTTCCAAGTCCCTATAGCTAAAAAAATCTGGGTGTTTTGGGTGTCTATGGGAGCAAAAATGTTGGCTATTGCCTCTGCTATGAGGATAAGAACTTTTTTCGTACTTTTAGAACATGCTTTTTTGCAAAAAAACTTGATAAAAGTGTGTGAGCTTCTCCTAATATGAACGAGGAGCTGATGAGGGCTTTTGAAAATATCAAAAATGAATAGTTTTGTGTCCATTCCGTAACCAATTTTTTTGATTCAAAACATTTCGATCAGCCGTTCTCGAGAAAAATGCCTGGTGGTATGGTTCCTCTCATCTTGAACTCTAGGTCACTGTCTCTGTTTGGGACTCTAAAACACTCAAACATAAAAAAGTCAAGTAAATAATTCTAAGTCGACAACTCGTCAAAACGCGCCAATCAGAGGCCGCGATTGTTGTTCGAGCGAAAATCTCGACTGGCGAAGACACCCGTGGATTCGCGCCAATCAGCGCTCTCCATTCCAGATCACACTGAACCCATTCAATCATCAACTTAATTCTTCTCGTAATTCATATTCTAATCAAGCTAAAATTATTCCAATTATATCCACGTATTCACAAAATTTCGTATGATTTTTTGATACATTCATCTTTATTTAATACTCAAAACTCATTTTTAATGTCAATCACGACAAATTCAGGTATCAACACTCAAGGTCACGTCTATTCACTCCGCGCGCCAGAGTTGGCGCCAAAACCGCAAACGGCAACATTCACTTTTATGAGTTATATTTAATTCCAGCAATCATCTAAAATTCTAACAAAAATATATTCGTATTCTCCATAATTTTATAAATTTTTCCAAATAAATAGTTTTGACTTATTAATTAATTTCGATTAATAACTCAAAGAAAACATTCGCATCCTCCGACACACGGCATCCAGTCTACTACAGCCAATCACAGCGCTTCACTGCACTTCTCCATTTTCCCGCGCTTTTCTGCGTTGCCAAATATCGCCAACTAGTATAAATACCGCGGGTTTCTTAGAATTATTTGTCATTCTTGGCGCACACGCCGACCGAAGCAGCCAATCAACTCTCTGGACCTCTGGACACGAATTCATCTTTACCTGGAATTAATTGCAAGTTCTTTTCAGAACTCATAGTCAGTGCAATTGATTACCAGCATCTAATCATCACCATCTCACGGTCGTGGACGACGTAGGAGTCTCCCGCCAATTCAATTCTCTCTAGCTGTGTCGCTATCTATCAACAATCACCTGAACTAAATATTAAGCGAACGGAGCTTCTTTCACTCAATACATTTGAGATCTCTGGTGCTGCGCTATCTATCGATAAATCCCGAAACTACGAAGCTAACGGAGCCTCTCTTTAAACACTCCGAAGTCATCAGCGTTTGTATCTAAAACAGCCGTTTTCATGGCTTCACGTATCTGATCGTTTGCCACTTCTTTGAAGTCGGACCTTTTTCTTCATAAATCTAAATTCCCGTCTTTTTTTATTATCTTTATGTATAAATCTCAAAAAAACTAACTGACAGATTCACCCATGATCGACGTACCTCGTTAACGGTGGGGGTTACGGGTCTGATACTTTCCATACAGTGGCGTAGCGTGGTCCAAAGAGTTGGGTGTTCGTTTTTAGTAGAATTTCATTCTCCCTTATCAAGCTCTAAGAAAAAGCGAGCGAAAAGGAGTTACTTACACCCCCCCACACACACACACACACACGCACAAACTTACGTTAGGTTAGGTTGGGCCTCTACACCGAATCGCCTAAGCATTTAGAAAATAAGCACACAAAAAACCGCTCAATTTTTATGCAGGTTGAAACTGGCAAAATAGCAACACGCAGTGTGGTTGTATTAAATCAAGTAGTGGGATGGTCCGGTTGCAGTAGGCGAACCCGCGAACCCACTGCCATGCCACTCTTCTCTCTCCGCAGAAACTTTGGCGCTAGTGCGAGGTGTTCAACAGGCTTTACCGAACGCAGACTTATTGCAGCAGTCGGGCATACGAAGCGTTCTTCAGCGGGCACCGCACAACTGCCGCGACAAACGCACCAAGCAGGGTAGTGAGTGAGCAGTGAGGTGTTCTCTAGTGCTAACCGAACGCCTCGCTGCCGTGTTCGGCCGTACTGTTTCGTTCATTCGGTGCGGTGCGTCTCGACTCTCGCATCCTCCACCGCAATGATATCCCTATTCCATCCTCTCGTGGGGCGTTCGCCGTTTCTCACCGGACACCTCGCAGCTCGCACTGTATTTGACAGAGCGGGCCATGCATGATATTACAGCCTCGTTTTTTCTTTCACTTTCAGACTTATTCTGTCTGATTAAGTGCAGAGATTACTTATTCGGTGTGCTATTATTTATTTACAGTTGGTGTTTTAGTTAAAAATTTCACCAATTAATCAGCATTTGAATTTAAATATCACCAAAAGTTGTAGGGTGTTCACCGAACACCCGAACACCCTGGACGCTACGCCACTGTTTCTATATCGAAGGATGTTTATATGAATAGGTGCAATAAGAAGGGAATTTTTTCTGCGCGTTATTTCCGCGGAGATATCGCGGTCTAAAGGGGTCGTTTTTCCCATAAGGACAATGGGTGCGAGAGAGAGTGCGAGCGTGACAGACGATCTCCGTTGCCGGAGCTGCAAGTGACTATAGGATTCGTCCGTATGCGGTTTCTGTGTTTGATTTTAGAATAACAGCGCCGCAATGGTGCAACGCGTATAGCAACCACTGGGTTGCTAAGGCCATGGTTCGTTTTGAATTGTCAGCTGTTGAAGGGTTACGTAGTTATTAATATAGCGATATTTGCGTGGAGAGCTGGAATTATTAATATACAAAGCCCGCAAGTGAAAGATTTTTTTTTTTTTAAACAAATGGTGGACAAAAAAATAAAAGAAAACAAGCGGTTGTTTCAAACCCATTCGTGTTAGAATACATTGTTAAATCCCCCCGTCTACCTTGAAGCTCAATGTCTTTGATAGACGTACCCGCAAGAATTCTATGATATGGAGGGGGCACCACGATTTTTGGGTAGGGGGGAAAGGTCTCATCCAAAGGAATGCAGATTAATTCAAACAGCACAGCAACTTCTTATCTAAACTCGTTCAATAGTTAGCCGACGGGGGGGGGAGCTCCCCGATTTTTGGGTAGGGGGGAAGGGGGACTACAAACAAACGAAAAATAATTCGAAATAATGAATATCGGCCAAAACTGTAACTTTTATCTCAACTCGTTCAAAAGTTAGACTAATATGAGGCACGGGGGGGAGGGTGGGGGTTGAACTCCCCCAAAAAGTTGTCATCCAAAATATGAAGATTCTTAATCCGAACAGCAGCTTTTTATCTCAACTCGGTCAAAAGTTAGATGGTGGGGCACGGTGGGGGGGGGGGATAGAACTATAAAATAAAACCGCCGGTTTAATGAATATTGGTCAAAACTGCAACTTTTTATCTCAACGCGTTCAAAAGTAAGACGGGGTGGGGCACGGGGGAATGGGGGGGGGGGTGTTGGACTCCCCCAAAATAATTGTCACCGAAAATTTTGAAGTTGAATCCAAACAGCAACTTTACAACTTTTACAACTCGTTCAAAAGTTAGGCTTGGGGGGTCGGGGGTCGGCACGCCCGTTTTTGGGAGGGGGAGGGGGGATAGGACTAAAAAAAGACCTCCGGAATAATGAATGTTGGTCAAAACTGCAACTTTTATCTCAACTCGGTCAACAGTAAGACGGGGGTAGAGCACGGGGGAATGGGGGGGGGGGGGGGGTTGGACCCCCCGAAAATAATTATCATCCGAAGTTATACAGATTAATTCAAACAGCAACTTTACATCTCAACTCGTTCAGAAGTTAGGCTGGGGGGGGGGGGGCTTTCAATCCTTCGTTGACACACGCGTTTCAATGGTAGAGACAGATCCCTGGTAAAAATGGTCCTTGAAAATCCTTGCCCAAATCTCCCTGCAATAAGGATTTCCGTGAAATCATAAGGATCCTCACGTAATTGCACGGAAATCCTTATAAATTCTTGAGGATTTATAAGGATTTCCGTGCAATTACGTGAGGATCCTTATGATTTCACGGAAATCCTTATTGCAGGGAGATTTGGGCAAGGATTTTCAAGGACCATTTTTACCAGGGATGTAAGAGAATTTCTCTGGGTTGCGCTACACGCCTACACGTATAGGCAAGTACAGGACTTATTCTTTCTCTCTTTCTCTCTCTGGTCCCTGTTTGAACATATGAGTCAGAAAATGATAGCATAGGAAGTTCGCTCTAGACTTTAGATCCTATCACCTCTCAAGTCATTTAAAACGCGCGCGGTTTAATGGATGAAGAGAGAATGTGAGTGAGAGAGAGAAAGAGTGAGTGAGTTAGTGAGAGAGGGAGAGAGAGAAAGAGACAGAGAGAGACAGAGAGAAGAGAACTGGGAAAGAGAATGTGTGTGAAAGAGAGAAAAAGAGATTGAGTGAGAGAGAGAGAGAGAAACAGAAACAGAGAAAGAAAGAGGCGAAGGCTATTAAATAGTTTTCTGTCGAGCTACCTCACACACACTGCCGCTCAGAAACGACGCAACACTTGCGCACGTTCACGCACACAACTCCCCAAATTACAGACGTACGCTATGGGTGATGTCGTGTTAGAGCTCAGGCATAAGGTATAGATGGCTCAGGATTTAACACCATAAGATTGTACGGGGGTCTTAGTGATTGTAAAACATTGTCTTTAACAATGTAAAAGAAGAAAAAGAATGAAGGTTATTTTAATTTTTGGAAGGCATAAATACGGTATACATATGTATAAAGAGGTCGAGAAGTGACCCACGAAAAGATAATCAGTTTTTTGTATGGATCCTACCTCCCTTTCCTCCCCTAAAGAAAATACGAAATGGTGCAACTGATACTTCCAATGGGAGGCTCGGAATTTTTCTGGGATGCTACCTCCAATATACTCCTCATTTCCCTCTCCGAGTTAAATGATGAAACAAAAAACAGCGTAACTTAAATTCAAACATATTCACGGGAAACGGCTGATTCAATTTGTCATTAGTTATAAAAGTCAGCGTAGGGGGGAGGGAGGATTTGAGGTACTCACCAAGGTTTGTCCTCATCCTGTTCTCTTGACTGTTGAGCGTATATTTTATTCCTGCTCATTCTGCATTAGGTTTTTTTTCTAAATTTTAAATTTTTACGTAGCATTAAATTGTAATTTTAAACCGTTTTTTTTTTACATCGTTGTTTCAAAATTATTGGTCCAAAAACTTCAATAATATTCTGTCAAGAATAATATTCATAAGGAAAAAGCGCTAAATCTGTAAATCCCAGGGTGCGGGATGTGGATGGTGGGAGGGGAGGAATGGTTAGGAGAAGTTGGTGAACGCATGTTATAAGTGTCAAAACCAATTTTCGACAAAAAGAGCCAAAATTTACGACCAGATTGCAGAAAAACCAACTTTAAACCTGTAAAACCCATACATTTTGAGCTCCTACACTTTTGCAATAAGCAAATCAAAATTTTGAACTCGGAAGTGGTCATTTTACCCTTTGTAAGGGGAAGACTTGCCGTGCAAAGCACGGGTGTACAGCTAGTTACTTATATTTTTATTCTTTTCGACCACTTCCTGGTTTCCCGCAATATCCGCGGCAGCCGATGCACCTTGGCATTCGGATGACACTCTTTTTTTTATATTGTTTATTGGCCCTTCTGGTCGCACGCTATAACGCGTAAGCCGGGTCAATTCTGACACCAAGATCCCTAAATCTCTAATAATAATCAAGTAAACTTCTTTATAAACTCGCGTCGCGTACTAATCATTTTTTTATATTTATTTAAATTATTTCCTTCCTTTTCCTCTCAGGTTGATCTATACGAGAAGTCAGGGGGGATTCGAGTTAACAGAATCATTCTGAGTTCCTGAACCTTTTCTCTCTTTCCTAATTCGATAATCGATTATTTATCATACAATCAAACACACGTATTTTCAACTTCAGTTTTTTTAAAGATTCAAATCATTCAACGTTTTTTATTCTGTCACTTTGTGACTGGTCCCTCGGAAAACAATACATTCTCCTTCTCTTATAGATTTTTTTTTTATTTTTATTTTTTATAATCTTTTATTCAAAGTCCGCACAGTCTCTTATTTCGTCATTTGTGAGTGTCTATATTGAAGGTTCAGCTAACATGTTGAAATCATCTCTTTCATTTGGTTTTTCTCTTAAAACTCTGTGCTGGTTCCTCTTATCTATAGTTATCATCGCTGCATTATGTTCTGTATAATTTCAATGGGTATGCAGAGTAAGTGAGAGTGGTGGAGTGAGAATTTATTTTCTATGTGAAACTTCTGAGAGCTAGTTCTTTTTTTCACTTTCTTTTTTAATTTCTATTAATTTCATGTCTCAAATTATTTCACCAAAATTTTCAGCCAAACCTCAAGAGATTGCGGCCAAGATCCAAAACCTTTCCCCAAAACCAGCTCCATTTTACTTCACCTGCCCCAAACACTTCTTCGTGAAAACTTGCTCGTAAAAACTTTTCTTTCTAATATCTTCCAATATTTATTTCCCTATACCTGGTGGACGTGTCGTTCTGATTCAACTTGCAAGTCATGTGATATCAGAGCGACCAAGTCTTAAGTTTCCTCGATTAGGTGGCTTCAGAGCCCCTTCAAATAATTTGATACTTCTCCTGATCACATTTTCTATTTTTCGTATAAAGCGCCTTCAATAATTTGATACTTCTCCTGGTAACAGATCTTCCGTATGAAGCTCCTTCAAAATATTTGATACTTCTCCTGTAAACACTTTCGTCTGAATAGCCGCATACAACCAAAAGACATGGTAGCTCTGATTCAACTTGCAAATCATCTGATATCAGAGCGACCAAGTCTAACTTTCCTCATTGATGCTCCTCCATATTCATACAATCAATTACAACCACAGGGGTCGAGCCGACGCCGTGCTGCGGCGCGGCGAGTGGGGTATTTTTCTAAAGGAAGGAAGAGAGGAAGGAAGAAATGGAGAAAGGAAGAAAGAAATGAAAAAAAGAAATCGATAGAAAGAAAATAAGAAAATGGAATGAAGAAATCACAAAAAATAACAAAAAAAAAACAAACAAAAAAATGATAAAAAAAATAGAAAAAAACTTGGCGATGACCTGCAAAAGCTTATATGCGCTGTTAGTATGTTGGACTGTTTTTTCTACAAATCTTTTATTTTTAAGATTATAAGTTTTATGTTGCGAACAAAATATTTGAAAAATAATTACTACGCTCAGATGGGAAAAATACTCTTAGAAAGACTGTTGGTTTCTTGCATTTTTTCGGTGTGATGTGTTTGAAGCCAGATAAAGTCAGTGCTTTTACGAAAGTGAGTGGCAGTGAGAACACAACTTCCCACATTCTGTTATTTAGAGGCATTGTCCACAGTGAGAACGTTGACTTTTACATCGTTGCGCAGCAATTATTCTCTTATATATCATGTCTAAGTAACTGAATAAATGCGAGATGCTCAAAATATTTTTAAGCGTTTCTCCCATTGGACTTTAGACATTTTTTTCAAATGGTAAACCTGTATCATGAAATTTGTGCTTTTAATAGTAAAAGGTAGCTTGAAACGTATAATCAGAGTTAATTTCTGAATTTTTCAAGTTTATAAATGGATACTTTATGTAAAAATACATCAGATCACCAAGTTTCAAGTCTTTTTGATTTGTAACTGTGGCTATTACTGATAAATCAAATTTTTGTAAAACATGGAGAAATCGCAGTTCAAGAGGAGGGCATTTTTCTACCCATATTCATAGGGAAAACATGTTTTATTTCGGGCTCCAATATACACAGTAGAAGTTTGCGCCCGGAGTTTAGTTGCATTTTGTATATTCCTAATATTTTGCAGCTTGCACTTATTTAGTTATGATTCAATTACTTAAAAACTTTAATTCTGTGCACTTATAGGCGTTTGTGGCTGATATGATTATTGGTGTTTGCAATTTATCGCTCCTCACCTACGATTGTAATCCTCGCCTTGTTGAAAGGTGCTGTTGGCATGGTCATAAATAAAATCTTTAGGATGCGAAATTCCGTTGCCTTTCAAAAATTAGTTGCTAGGTATGTTTGTTCTGAGTTGGGCAAACGAGGTAGTACTTGAGCACCAAGAGTACCTGTGCGAGGCATTCGTAATTTTTTTAAATCGCATTTCAACGGTAATCAGAGTGAGTTTTCAAAGAATCAAGAACTGAGTACAGGTACTCATGGGACTCTAGACTACCCCGTTTCCCCAACTCTGGCCTTGTTGCACATTTCAGCCTCAAACCCATTTACAAGTTACTCAACAGTACAGCAATAAGAAGTAAGTAAGTACACACATCAAAACAAAGAGACGATTGAACTTTCGGACTACTGATTGGTGAAAAATATTGAGACAATCTCCATGTAGAAAGCCGTTTTAACATCTAATAAGCACTATACGAGGGATTAAACCTGTGTTGTGTGCTAATGGATGAAAATAATGAAACAGGCTGGTTTTAATCTTACCTTAAAGCATCAAAGCTGGATCATTTCGGACAGCAACCGGGGGGGGGGGGGGGGGGTAAATATGGCGGACAACAAGCTTTTCTAAACTCAAATTATAGGTAGCCGGATTGGCTTTTAAAACATTTGAAGATTTGGGAATATTTGCTGCCTCTGACCACTTAAATATTGTCAATTACTTAATAGCTGTATGGTACTTCTCATAGCACCATTTATAGTTTAAAAATGGTCATAAACAAAGTAAAAACCAAGCAAGTCATTCAGAAAAATTGGGTGATTCACTTCAAAGACAAGTAAGTAATCCTTGAACCTTCTGATAATCCTGTAGCGTGAAAACAACACTGTAGGTGTAAAATGAATTTCTTGCAGCGTTGAAAGGGTATACTGTGTGGGAAGTAGATACCTTTTAAGACAGGGAAATGTCCGAAAATACTGACCGGGATAAGTACATTCCAAAATGTAGCTCAAAGACTTAAAATTCTGTCCAAAATCTCGGACTACTTTGTATACTCACGTGACAGCCACATACAGCAGTGTCATTGAAATGTCAACACCACGTCGTGCGATGCACGAAACGGGGTACCAATTCATTATAATGTTATATTCTTTTACCAAGGATATAGGTGTGGACAAGAAGGCTGTAAAACGGTGCCATACTAAAATTTCGCTGTAGGGTTGATCGAAGAGCATCCATCTTGCTCCACTCATCTATTTTGCCCAAGTCAATTCGATTCATCCTAGTCAATTGAGCCACTTGAGTGAATGTTAGCATGAGATTCGAGTGAAGTTCAGTCACAACTTCGTAACCACTTATTTATCAACTGCTTTCAAAGAAGAGGGGAAAGTTACTTTATCTTACTTAAGAATCTTAGGTGGATATGCCGCTAAAGTAGTCGACAATTTTATCGCAACCGATTGGACCCAAGGATTCATGATTTACTCACAACATTTTAGAAAAGCTGATTTGATTGGTCCAGGTCAAGATTTGTTTCGACTTAGGTTACATCGAGTAGAATTAGACAAATCGAGTTGGCTTTCCCCGATTAGATCTAATGTGTCCAAATTAACACTATCATTTGTACTTGGCTTCTAGGTTTCTCTCTTCAGACTTTGTAAGATTATTGACAAGATTATGACCATTTTCCCTCATGCCCAGAGCCAAAGCCTGGCATCATAAACTGTGCTGTTCAGTGTCGAACACACTTCTTGCACTTTTTCAGTGTAGTTTCAGATAGCTTCATAATGAAGCTTTTTTTCATCCTCGCAAAACTATCCGTTTGCAAGTAAAACAAGTCGAATCATCTTCAGCTGTTTCAATGAAAGATGAGTCACTGTAACCATTCTATTAGAGGGGGACCATTTTGAGTATAGGGTTCTGACAAACAATGGTGCCTGTTTCCAAGCCGCATCAAAGCGCATTGATAAGCGCTTCATTAGAAACGAGTTGAAACTCTGCGCAAACCAACCGCTCTTCCATGCCCTCTGATGCAGTTCAGAAGCAGGCACCGCTTCTTGACAGGACTCGATACTCAAAATGGCCCTGCTTTACTAAATAATCTCCTCCGCTCATCTCCTCAATCAATGCACTGCTCTTCATAAGAAGAATCAGTATTCATGCGTGGATTTCAACTTTAACATTGTTTAAACCATAAGTTATCATAATTTAGATATGAATGTGCTACAGCAGAAGCATTTTGAGTATCAGGTTCTAACAAGTAGTGGTGCCTGCTTCTGCATTGCATCAAAGTGCATCCTTGAGTTGAGCAGGTGATTATCCATTAGTCAAAACTCTGTGCTAAACAACCACTCACGGATGTGTGCTGGTGCAATGCAATGCAAAAGCAAGCCCTGCCACTTGTCTAAGCCTGATAGTTAAAATGCTTTAGTTCTAAATAAATATTTGGTAGGTATTACGAAAAACTCATGAGTAAATCATGAATCCTTTGGTCTAATTAGTTACGATTCAATTGTCGACTTCTTAAGTGGAACATCCCTCAGGCCTTATTCAAAAGGATCAAGGAACACGTTCATCTGTTGACGAAGTTATCTACTTCAGATCACTCAACTTGAGGAGATAAAAATGAGTAAATCTGTCTCAGGAAGAGAGAGTTTGCTGAGAGAGGTCAAATTACAAAATTTTTGAATAAATCACCACAAACATACCACTTTCACTCGTCGAAATGCCAAGAAAGGCTATGAGTTACAGCATTACGAGACAATAACACACTGTAGAAACTGACCAATTAAATGAAAGCTATGAAGAACTTGAGTGTTTCAATTAGTAGAAACTGAAATTAAGGCTTTGATTGACAGAAAACACGCACAGTTCATGAAGAAATTCTAATTTTAAAGTTTCTGATAGAGTTTGAAAACACGCGAAAATACATTGCGGAGATAGGGAACTTCGGTTTGTTTTCACAAATCGCTAACCTTAAAATCTCCGAGGCGGTTACGCATGTTTACCAAAGCTTCCGAACTAGATATAGCTCGTTGGTAATCACAGACAAAATAATGAAACTACCAAATTTATTCATAACGGAGACAAATCCTTATGAAAAACTTAGGGTCAATACTCAGTCAAAACCTCACTCTAACATTTCAAACGGCGCACTATGGATCCAAATCAAGTCCTAAGTGGTCAAAAATACAAAGACATGAGATTTCTCAAGAATTGTCGATCCATCAAATGATATTCTTCGATAAATATGGGACAAGCCAGGATAGAAAAACCGAGCCAAATAAACCCCTTAAAATCAACTATAGTACCCAGCTAAAATACTAATTTTCCAACTTTGAAAGGATCGAAATTTTTATCGAATTTGGACCGCCAAAGATTTGATTTCTGTCCATTGTGCGGCGGACCGAAGAATATCGAAAATCCGATATGGCGCGCGATTCATTTTTCTCCTAATTAAAGGATAGGGAAACTTTTGTCGTTGCCGCTCCGCAATATATCGAACGAAGGGAATCCACCGTAAAACGAGACGCGAGCATTACGCTCGGAAATCTGACAACGCACGTTTGCGACCAAGCCGAAAATTGTCGATTTTTACGCAGGAAGTTTATGGCCAAAATCGATACAAAACCATAACAAAAACATGCAGTACTTACTGCATGTTAAAAACGAAATGACACAAAATATCGGTTTTTGAAAAATTAACCACCAAATTCCAGTCATTCCTTCTCATGAGAACTCTTTTGAGGCTGTTGGTAAAAAATTTTGAGTTTTACTCCCAGGCATCCATTACTTTTTTGCTTTTGTTAGCTCATCGATTGAAAATAGATAGCCGCAATGATTCTTAAAAACATCGGAAAAAGATGTCACTCTCTTTATGAAAAAATATCACATTCTCTTTCAAAATGACATGGAGAAGACCTCTGGATGCAAGAACCAAAATTTTTCACCAATAGTAGTATTAGTAGTAAAGTCCAGCCGCCCAAACACGTGGTTCGTTATGCTGATATTTCACAGCAAACCACTGGACTGCATAAAAAAAAGAAGGGGTAGGAAAGACAATCAAAGTATTCTCAAAACAAAGGATAGGAAAGAGGAGAGTAACGGCAACCTGCCAGGGACTCTCAAGTTTGGGAAGGAAATACCTAGAGCACTCAAGGAGGTAAAGTGCTCAAAATATATTCAGTTTTAAGCGTGTCATACGAAGTATATGGCAAGCTTCTTACTCTCGTTTTGCTGCATACAATGAATAATATAATACAGTGAAAGAGGCACCCTCTGGTGGCCGTGTGTGTTTTGGAGATTTCGTTTTCAGGATATGAATCAAAACTTACATGATCGGGTTGTATTGTGTATTTTCGAGAGATTTTTGAGTATGTTAAATCAAACACTTTTTCACGAATAATTTTTTTGTTTTGGAGTCATTTGATGCTTTCACCGATTTTATTTTGTTGTTTTAAGGGGCCCCGTTTCAGATTCCTGAGCTGACTTCAGTCGTCTTTGATTTGCCTTCGATGCACACACACACACACGCACACACACACGCACACACACACACACACACACACACACACACACACACACACACACAGATTGCGCAAGTGTCTAGTGGCTTCGTCGCACACACACAGAAAGTGTACTGAGTTTACACACACAAGCTAGAGCTCACCCTACTCAGATTTTGACAGTTATATGACTGACTCCGCTATTCAAAACCCACACATCATAGCCCAGCATCGGTGCGTCGCAAACCGATGAGTGAGAGAGACTAGAGATTGACGCTGCCTCTCTCTATTATTTGCGCCTGCGTGCATAACAGTTTTATTTTACTCACAATCAGATCCGCTCTTCTCTAGGAGTTTTATTCACTGAAGACTGGTTGTGAGTGCTCACCGCGTTGCTACCGCAGCGCTCCAGCAATCACTCTGCGGCAAAGAGAGTAACTTCCAGCAAAACCAGATTGCATCCCTTTACAAAAGGCTTATTTCTTCCCCTTCGGTCAGCTACCACCAGCTCCGAGGACTAAGAGCTCATGCTTTGGATCGGGAGAGCGCCGGCTTGAATTCTGCTAGTGCCTGTTTTATTATACTTATCGGCTATCTCCGATCTTTTTCCCCCTCCCAGTATTCGCACCAGTGATCAGCTCCTGTTAATTTATAGAGCTGAAAAATTGGGTTTAGTTTAATTAATGGACCATTCACTATCACCCTTCCCTTTGCCCCCTCTCATAAAAACTCTCTTCCGAATTTTTTTTTTTTCGGTTAAAATTTGATTTTACAAAAGACCGGATGATATTGCGGTCGGATCCGCCCGAAGGCTCCCTGGAAACTGCCACATTTGCTTTTGTGTCAGGATTTTTACGTTCGGTCGAGAGTAGGTAAAAAACTGTTATTTCCCCCCATAAAACCCCCCTTTTTGAGTGCAGACAACCCCAAGTTAGATTATAAAAAAGACCATGAGCGAGCGAAGCGAGCGGGGGGTGAACGCAGCGCGAAGCGCGCGTAATCGCCCGAAGGGCGTTTAGCCGTTTAATTCCCCTGAAAATAAAAAATATCCAAAAAGTCCGCGCAAACTGTAACGGAACAGCAGTACCGAATGGAGTACCTATATGTATAGGTAAGGAGAGTATGGCGGTCTGCGATCATGGAGCTCTTAGCGTCCAATTTCAAGATGGCGGCGGTCGTATTGTTTGAGGTTATGTTACATTGTTGATGAGAACGGAGTCGGTGAACGGTGAGTTCGATGACCGTTTCCCGCCAGAAAATGTATGAAGATAACCTCAACGGTTACACCGGTTACACAATCGACCCGATTGGCCATCTTGAAGTTGGGCCCTAATAAGAGCTCCTTGAACGCCTAAAATGTCGCAACCAATCAGCGTAGGATTCACAGACCGCCATACTATCTCTTATACATATAGGTACTCTAGTACCAAACGCGCACCGATCGGTGAGTATGTGGAGTGATCTGAGCAGGCAACGATGAGCACTCAGTCTTTAGTCGGAATGACTTTCTGCTGTAGGGTCCCTGAATATAAGAGGATTCTATTCAAATATTATATTCAAATGGGCGGAATCGACTTTTTTACCCAGGTAAATAACTATACCTAGGATCAAAGTTTTCAGCCATTTTTTTTTTTTTTTTAACATCCATTAGACTTATTGAGCAAGATTTTCGCCCTACCGATTTATTTTTAATATACATGTTTCTGAGAAAATCGCCTCTAAAGATGACCCTTTCCCCGCTCAAGACCACGTGATTAATTGGAAACCTCCAAAACAGGCTAGCTTATGGAGGTACCGAATTTCAGTCTTTAATTTTTATGTTAATTTTACGTTAGTTTATTTAATTTGTCTAGTATAGTTTATGTGTAATTTGAGTAATTTAACATTTTTTCATTTTTTTTTTTGCTATGGGCTTTTGTCTAAAGACTGAAAATAAAAAATAAAAATAAAAAAATCAAATTTCATATTCGACGCGAGCAGACTTGCTCCCACCGGGTGGCCCTTGACGTGGCTGCATACAGACTTATCGCGGCACGCTTTACCAATACATAAATTGTATTGGAGCTCCCCTGCTTGTTTTTTTTTTCTCTCTCAAACGAAATATTTCTCAACTCTCTATTTTTCTCTATTTTGTTTCATTTCTTGTGTAATTTTTTTTTTTTTTTTTTTTTTTTTTTATATTTAAAAAAGGGGTCTCAAAAAACTTGGTTCCCTCTGAAGGAAATGCTAAGAGCTAGGAGGTTTATTTTTCAAAGACTATTACTATCGTAAGTTCAGAATATGGAGCTTAAGCTACGAGTTAGTCTTTAACCATTAATAAAACGGGAACGGGTAAAACCTAAATTGGCGAGGACGTTTCAGCTCAAATCGCAGCCATTTTCAACTCAAAAAATAAAATAAAATTAAAAAACAAATTTCAAAACGCGGAGAGAGCCACCACTCACAAACCGTAGACACAGGAATCAAGGAATCAAGGAATCAGGAATATTCCTGTGTTTACGGTTTGTGAGTGGTGGCTCTCTCCACCTTGGAAAATTTGTATTTTAATTTTATTTTATTTTTTGAGTTGAAAAAGGCTGCACTTTGAGCCGAAACGTCCTCGCCAATTTAGGTTGAATGGGTCTGTTGCAAACTTTTGCTAGGTTGAATGGGTCTGTTGCAAACTTTTGCTACAACGATTAAGAGAGTATAATCTAATGTAAAATCGCCTGAGAATTCCATTGGTGACATCAGAAAGTCATAAAATGCAATAGTAAACTCACAAGAGGCGTTTAATGAAATCCATGATGGCGGAGAAATATCGAGCAATGGGGCTACTGCACACTTTTGCTATAAGCGATTTAATAGTCGATTATGGCATAAAAATCTCAAAAAATAACGATGGCGGCACTAAAAACTTCCAAAATCCACTCCTAAACTCAATAAACGCAGTTATTTGCGGGAGCGTAATGGTGGCCGAAGGCACTAACAATGGGAGATTCCCATCTAACAATTCTGAAACTCCATCAAGAAGTGACCAATAGGAGACTACTTTCATTTGACACCGGTGTCACTTGGTGTTGCGGCACCATTCATCGAATGTGGATCATCACTCTGATGACTAATTACTCTGTGAATCATCCTTGTCAACATAGAAAGAGTGACGAAATTAAGATAGGAATCTCCCATTGTTAGTGCCTTCGGCCACCATTCCGCTCGCGCAAATTACTGCGTTTATTGAGTTTAGGAGTGTATTTTGGAAGTTTTTAGCGCCGCCATCGTTATTTTTTGAGGTTTTTACGCCATAATCGACTATTAAATCGCTTATAGCAAAAGTGTGCAATAGCCCCAGTTGTATGCATGCACCAGGAACATCCAAGGATAGCCAACCTCACAATATCGATCACAACCAAACACAATGTAAACAAACACAGAACCTCTACCTCCAGTGAGGTTGTCAAAGTTGGCCATCCTTGGAAGTTCACGGTGCATGCCAAAGACTTCTAATACTATCTAGACTGGACATAACGCCTGCCCATTGAAACCGATCGGTATGCAACCACGATTACAGTATGTGCTAAGATTTTTCGGAAATACATTGATTTAAATGGGAAAATGACTTTTTTGAAAAATTAATTAAAAATACTAAAAAAAATATTTTTCCATAAAACTTGGTACCGTTTGAAAGCTCACGATATGCAGATTTCGGTTCGGGCCGGTTTTATGTGTGATTTTTGAACGAGAAACATTCTACAGGGGCTTAAAGTTGGGTACCGATTTTCTACAGGGTGTTTCAAAAAATTGTTTTCTTTGTACTTTTTTTGAATGGTTACAGCTCAAAAAAATAAAATTTATGCGATAAATTATTGAGATACACAAAACAAATAACTTTAATCATAACATAGATTACGTAAAATTGAGTATATACAGCTATGTAGGTTGTCTCAGCGGGGTACCGAAACTGTGGAACACCCCGTAGAATCGAGGAAAATTGACCTAACTTTGAGCCTCTGTAGAATGTTTACGATTGAAAAAATGGTATAAAAACCGGCCCGAACCGAAATCTGCATATCATGAGCTTTCAAACGGTACCAAGTTTTATGGAAAAAATATTTTTTTTAGTATTTTTAATTAATTTTTCAAAAAAGTCATTTTCCCATTTAAATCAATGTATTTCTGAAAATCTTAGCACATACTGTAATCGTGGATGCGGCGTAGCCAGGCGCAACATGCGATTTTTGTCCCACCCCAGGTATTCACTTTCCCCGCCCTAAAATCGGCCTTATGTCCAGTCTAGATAGTATTAGAAGTCTTTGGTGCATGCATACAGATTGCTCGATATTTTACCGCCATCTTGGATTTCATTGAACACCTCTTGTGAGTTGATTATTGCATTTTACGACTTTCTGATGCCACCAATGGACTTTTCAGGCGATTTTACATTAGATTACACACTCTTAATCGTTGTAGCAAAAGTTTGCAACAGACCCATTCCAGCATTTTAGCCGATCCTGTTTTATTTATTGTTCAAGTCGTAGCTGGTTCGCTTTTTCCATCATTTTTCTTTGTTAGACTTTAATTCCTATCAATCTGTTCATTTTTAAAATAGTTATGAGGGAGGGGGCATTACTTTCCTAACAGTCTGCCTGTATTGAAACCTGAATTAAAATTTTGATATTCTAGTTTTGTAGCTAGAGCAGGATCATATTGAGTATCTGGCTCTGATAAGTAGCCGTGCGTGCTACTATACAGCATTAAAATGCATTGGCTAGCGGTTGATTTGCGAAGATTTTTGACTCGTTGCTAATCAACCGCTCATTGATGTGCTTTGATGCAGTTTTGTAGCACACACCGCTACTTGTCAGAACCTCATACTGCAAACGGTCCTGCTCTAAAACTTCTTTCTTTTGCAAAGAAAACGATCTAAGGTTGAGTACAATGATGGAAAGTCTCCATGATAGTTACTCGACAGAAACAACAGACACACCATAGCACAAATCTCCCACAATACGAATCTAATTGAAGTCGCGTTAGAAAGATTCGGTGACATGAAAATAAGATTTTAGCTTAGAGAGAGTTTCTTTTCTCCCAGTGATTGGGAAAAGCTAATGCACAAATGGTTAGATACCAATTGAAGCGCGAGAAAAAACTAAAGTAGTATGTAGTAGTAGCTGAGTCCAGCCATCCGAACACCATGTTTTGTTATCCTGGTGTTTTACTAGGAACGACTGGACTCAAATAAAAGAAGAAAAAAAAAAAAGAAAAAAAAAGCAGAAGAGAAAATTGCAGAATATTTTTGCGACATTTCGAGGAATACGACACTTGATGTTAAGCTTTCAATGATACCAGGCTTACTATCATAAAATGTAATTTTCGACAAGGCATGATATTCAACGAGGTAAAGCGATAGAGAGTCTGATACATGGTAAAATCCCTATCTCAAATTGTGACAGCATGGGCAATCAGAATCTGGTTTGTTTGCCTCACTTTTCTTTATTCTTAAGTTGAAAATTGTAACAAATCCAGTGGAAAGTGGTTATAAACGAAAGTGCTGGTGTGTTAGAGTGGCTATCTGGACACAGAATTTTAATAAAACTATCCAAGTGAGAAAATTTTGCATATTCCTGTTGTGTGTCACTTTCTTTATCGTGCAAATCCAAAAGAAGCAATTATATCGATTTCTGGGTCCAGATAGCCATTCTCAAACACTTGCACTTTCATTTAAAACCGAATTCGAATGTATTAGTCACATTTTCTTTTTTAAATTTAAAGGTTAAAAAAAGTGAGGCAAACAAACTGAACCAGTGTGAAAAACTAAGATCTTATCAGACGTCTGTCAACTTTTTAGGTACTTGTAATTAAATTATTTTAAAGAACCGTGTTCTGTCTAGTTATTACAAACCGTAGTGGGCAACAGGGGTGCAAAATGTGCCCGATCTAGCGATCCGCGGATGAAAGGAGCACCCGGGAGCTCACCGGGGCATGTAAACAGAGCCGATTGGGAGCCGACCGGCGTGGCACCTAGCGGCAAAAGTTTGAACTACGTACGTCCTGATGAGCTGAGTTTATATACCTGAGTTTTGACCCTCATCTCCATCGGTCGATTGCTGCCTAGTGGTACAGTGCTGGCTCCCGGACCAGAAGATTGCTGGATCGATCCCCGGCTAGTCTCTTTTTTGTTTTGTTGTTTTTTTTTTTTTAATTTTCACAAAAATGCTTTGATGGTGTAGTTCGATGAAGGGCCGTTCAATTTTGAGGTTCTATTTACGTGATATCGACGAACTCCCATTGTGGTCCACCAAAGAAAAGCGGAGAAACCTGCCACTATCCCCAAAAAAAACCCCTTTTCCGAGTGCAGACAACCCCAAGTTAGATTATAAAAAAAGACCGGGAGCGAGCGAAGCGAGCGGGAGGTAAACGCAGCGCGGAGCGCGCGTATTCGCCCGAAGGGCGTTACAACTCCCCTAAAATGCCAACAAATGTTATTTCTTTTATATCAATTCAAACAGCCCGCCAAATCGTGGCTCCCAATCGGCTCTGTTTACATGCCCCGGTGAGCTCCCGGGTGCTCCATCGTCCGCGGATCGCGTGAAAGTGAGGAAATTTCTAGAAAAGTGAGGAAATTTGTCCAAATATTTTTGTTTGTTTTTGTTTTTTTTTTTTGTTTTTAATAATGGCAATAAGCATTTCCCAGGAAAATAGTGTAAAAAATGAGAAAATATAGGTCATTTTGAGTATATACGGTGTTGAGATGTTAAAATAACCAAAAAAAAGTCATCATTTTCAAATTTTTGTGAGGAAATTTTTTAAAATCCTGTGAGGAAATAAGTCATGGATCGCGTGAAACTTCCGAAGTTTTGGAACATTTTGCACCCCTGGTGGGCAATAACTAAACTATAAAAATAAATTAGAAAACGAGTTCCTAAAATGCATTTGTAACTTACTTTGCTGTACAAAATAAGTTACTCACTGCGATGGAATCCTCCGAGAGAAATCTACACTGTGAATCTCCGAGAGTAGAACACTTGTTGAAAGCGAGAGAACGTGAAAAGGGAATCAAAGAACAACATTAAACAAATTCGACGTGAGTTATCCTTTATAAGGGCTTGGGGATGCTTACTAGGGTGGGTCGAAAAAGGGCTATTTTCGAAATCGGATGGGGGCTACCTTGGAAAATGATCTACCCCACGAGGGAAGACGGCACCAAAAATCCCAGCTCAAAATTTTGACTCCCTATGTCTCCGCACAGAGGTTAAAAATCCGAATTTTTGGAAAAAATCGGGTTTTTTGACGATTTTCGGCATCTCAAACCTGCACAATGCCGTTTTTCTTCCACGGCTAGTGATTTTATGTTACTAGAACGTACTAACTATAACTCACTTCAATTTCGACCCGATTGGTCGATGTTTTGAGTCTCCGCAACAATATTTTGTACAGCAACTCCCTGAACTTGCGAAATAACCCAATTTTTTGAATATTGCAATTTATGAACCAAAAAACGAGCTGATTTTCGTGTCGGCTACTGCTCAATCGAATACAACAGGTGTAGTTTAAACACTGTTTCAATCACTCCCCGGAATTTTGACATTTGAAGTCTCCGCAGTTGCTATGAAGCAATTAAAACGCGCGAAAATTCAAAAAAATTTCCGCGATCAATACATCAAAAGCTTAGGTTTCCGTAAAACGACTGCTCTTGTTCCAATTAGTCATTTTTCCCATTACTCTGACTAACTCTATCCTTCTTTCTATCTCCTACCCCCCCACCCCCTCCACCACCTTCACTCTCATCTCATCCGCGTCCCGTAGCTTTACTCTCATTTTCATAACTGATGGTGGCAGTATTGGTACACTTTAAGGAACCCTATTATTTCAAGACATGTAGGAAAATTGCGGCAAATTTGCAGAGCTGGTGCTTTCATAGCAGACAGATGCCACCGATGCAAGTCTGATCGACTTTGACTAATGTTAGAGGGAAATGGGGAGGGGGGAGGCGTAAAACGCAAAATATATAAATGACCCAAAAAATTCAAATTGTTGTTTCGCAACAAAACATTCGAACATGTTGTTGCATCACAGTAAGCAGCATTTCCATTTCGATGAGAGGAAATGAAATAAAGTTGGGGCCAATATGCTGATCATTTGGAGAAATGCATTCTATTTATTCAAATAATGAAACTATAGACCTAAGGCCTTTCGGCTGTTGGTGTCATCGTCAGAGGTAAATAAATAGATGAATCGAGAAAACTGTAACCATGCGATTCAAGCAAATAAATAATAATCAGAAAAAATAAAAAATGAGCAATTCTTAATCTCTTAGAAACAAGGATTGCCTACATTGATATTTAGCTGCAAACCATCGTTTGGCCTACCTTGTTTTTCGTATTCCCTCATGGACCAGTGTTGCCAATCGTAGGTATAGATTAGTCCAAACGAACTTGTACAAAAACTAGCTACGCTCCTCACGTTCTATTAATGGTGTGGACACTTTCTGGAGGCTCGGACCTGGTAACTTTGCCTTGAAAGCAAAATATCGTATCCCAGAGCTTAAAGTATTCAGACACTGCAGTAAAAATAATAATTACTTCGTTTTTTGGAGATACTTAGTGATTTTAAAGGAACATTGAAAGAAGAATAACAATGTTAAGCAATGAAGAATGAAAATTAGAAAGGAAAATAAAGACTCGTGTTCAACTTAATTATTTTAAATTAGCCAGTGAAGTTGTGGTAGGGGCTTCCGGAAAATATGGTTACCAATCAGGTTACCTTAGCAACTTTAACATTTTTTACAACGAATTAACTCTAGAAATCAAAGATAAGGCAACCGAACAATAAAAGTTGGAGTCTATAAAATTAGTTGTATAACGAGGGCCCTGTCAAATATGTTGGGAAAACTGAAACAATCATAGATACACGCCTCGAAGAACACATAAAAAGCGAAACTTCTAACGTGCATAACTTCTCAAGGCATGAATGTTTCTCGCGAAAATCGCAAAGAAAATCTGACCGTATGTAAATATTCGAACAGCAACATAGCTTTGAGATCATCGATGAATTTGACATTCAAACAGCAATCTATGAGAAATCAGTAGTAATTAACATCCGGACTAAAATTGAAAATGCGGAACACGTAATGTTAAAAATCTGCTGTAAGTTACATTTTAAAGTATAAATGTTCCCGTCTTTTTACATACTTATCAATGACGGCTACTTACAACCAACTAAAACTTATTCCTAATGGTCATTTCTTGATTTTATTTTTTATTTATTTTCCCAATTTTATGATTAATTACTTATTATTTATTAATTTACTCTTATATATTAGGTATCTTCTATTTTGTCTTGACCTTATTGAATATTTCTCTACTACTAACTTTGAGAATTGCTCTTCAGAATGACGTTTTCTTCGTTTTACATGATTATTATTTATTTGCTTGAATCGCATGGTTACAGTTTTCTCGATTCATCTATTTATTTAACTCTGACGATGACACCAACAGCCGAAAGGCCTTAGGTCTATAGTTTCATTATTTGAATAAATAGAATGCATTTCTCCAAATGATCAGCATATTGGCCCCAACTTTATTTCATTTCTTCTCATCGAAATGGAAATGCTGCTTACTGTGATGCAACAACATGTTCGAATGTTTTGTTGCGAAACAACAATTTGAATTTTTTGGGTCATTTATATATTTTGCGTTTTACGCCTCCCCCCTCCCCATTTCCCTCTAACATTAGTCAAAGTCGATCAGACTTGCATCGGTGGCATCTGTCTGCTATGAAAGCACCAGCTCTGCAAATTTGCCGCAATTTTCCTACATGTCTTGAAATAATAGGGTTCCTTAAAGTGTACCAATACTGCCACCATCAGTTATGAAAATGAGAGTAAAGCTACGGGACGCGGATGAGATGAGAGTGAAGGTGGTGGAGGGGGTGGGGGGGTAGGAGATAGAAAGAAGGATAGAGTTAGTCAGAGTAATGGGAAAAATGACTAATTGGAACAAGAGCAGTCGTTTTACGGAAACCTAAGCTTTTGATGTATTGATCGCGGAAATTTTTTTGAATTTTCGCGCGTTTTAATTGCTTCATAGCAACTGCGGAGACTTCAAATGTCAAAATTCCGGGGAGTGATTGAAACAGTGTTAAACTACACCTGTTGTATTCGATTGAGCAGTAGCCGACACGAAAATCAGCTCGTTTTTTGGTTCATAAATTGCAATATTCAAAAAATTGGGTTATTTCGCAAGTTCAGGGAGTTGCTGTACAAAATATTGTTGCGGAGACTCAAAACATCGACCAATCGGGTCGAAATTGAAGTGAGTTATAGTTAGTACGTTCTAGTAACATAAAATCACTAGCCGTGGAAGAAAAACGGCATTGTGCAGGTTTGAGATGCCGAAAATCGTCAAAAAACCCGATTTTTTCCAAAAATTCGGATTTTTAACCTCTGTGCGGAGACATAGGGAGTCAAAATTTTGAGCTGGGATTTTTGGTGCCGTCTTCCCTCGTGGGGTAGATCATTTTCCAAGGTAGCCCCCATCCGATTTCGAAAATAGCCCTTTTTCGACCCACCCTAATGCTTACGTCTCTATTCACCCTCGGACACTCACTGCGATGGAATCCTAGGAGAGAAATCTACACTGTGAATCTCCGAGAGTAGAACACTTGTTGAAAGCAAGAGAACGTGAAGAGGGAATCAAAGAACAACATTAAACAGATTTGACGTGAGTTATCCTTTATAAGGGCTCGGGGATGCTTACGTCGTTACATCCCTATTCACCCTCGGACGCTTACTTCCCTATCCACGTGACGTCACGCCTTTGACTTATCTCCATGTGAGTGTGTCTAGCCGGTTGCATCTCAAAGGAGTTTGGGGGGGGGGGGTGTCTAGATAAGTGTCTGGTGGGTTGCATCTCAAAGGAGTGCAGAGGGATGAAGGCTAGACAGCAGGTATTACTTTACGTTTAGGGGAGAGCAAGAGAGGAACAATTACAATTATATTGGATCGAGCTCGCTATCAACCCCCCCCCCCCCCCGTTTGGCCTAAAAAGGGGGAGAAGAGGGGAGAGGAAGTGGGAAAGCAAGAGCGAAAAGAAGAAAAAGGGGTCACTACGGGGCGAAAATTCCAAGTTTCCCCCCCCCTCCCCTTCATTTGTGAGGGCTGGATCCGCCACTGCTCTCTATCGCTTTCCCTCGTTGATGATATTGCTTAATTTTTTTTCTCTCTTAGCTTCATTCTCTTTTCTTTAATGGCTTACATGAAAAGCAGGTTGAAAAATCTGCTGGCATTAGTTGGAAATTGCCATCGAAATAATTTTTTTTTTTTTTTTTTTTTGAGAAAACTGTTTTACTGAAACATCTTTGAAAACGACAAAACTCATGCCAAAATATTTTGTGTTAGTGAATAAAATTTTTGTATTATTGATGTTATACCTGAAAATCCTCTTAGTTATTTCTTTAAAATAAATCTTTAATAGTTTGTTTTTCTTCATTGATTTCGCTTCATTTCACATGAATGTCTTACACCTGTATCCTGCAAATTCTGTCTACTGTTGTGATATTACTGGATCCAGTGGCATAGTGTCAAATTTAGCAACGCTGGATTGTCTCCATCTAAACCCATGTAAAAAGTCAAATACGAAGATGTTCACCGAACACCCAATAGTTCGATATTTGACATGGGTTCATGGGCGCCCGCAGAAAAATTTCCAAGGGGGGGCAAAATTTTTGAACCACAATGGAAGGTCTAGGGGGACCCCCCCCCCCCCCCCCCCCGTGTAAAAAGGAAAAACTTTTTTTTCACTCAAATAGTGTACAATTATTAACCCATTTTAGGTGTATCAAATAATAATAACAATTTTGACGTGTTTGATATAATGGATAAAGGGACGACAGATGATAACGATAGAAAAAAAAAATATATATAATTTATTATTCCTTGCAAAAAATTAGTTAAAATTACAATATAAACTAGTAATGAAGTTTTTCAACTATTACTCCTTTGATTAACTGTCATTTTAATTTAATTTTCTTTTTTCCTTTCATTTTTCATCATGAAATTTTGACTTTTTTGAATTCCAGGGGGGGGCAAGTGCCCCCCCCCCCTCCGGGCGCCCATGCATGGGTTTAAATGAACAAACTGCAACGCTGTCAAATTGCACATTAAGCCACTGGCTGGATCCTACCCAACCCACGCCCATGGAATTACCAAGTTAGGTGCCATATGACTTTCACTCAGCACTATTTGGAGACTCAAAGTCAACCAAAAAATAAAAAATTTAAGGACCATTTCCCATAAGGAATATGCAGTGTCATTTATGGAGCTTTTGATAAGAAACTCAACACTTTGACTAAGTGAAAGAAAACCTCAATCTCACTCAAAATTAGTTAGATATCGAACGCTTTTTGGAGACCCTCTGTCTACAAAATGCATTCGGCACTCGAAAAATTTCAACTTAGTTTCAGTATTTCAATTTATCTAATTCCAGCTTAGACATACTTCTATTAAGGCTAAATGTTTTTCAACCTCTTTTTCATCATATTTAAACTCCTAGCGTATTGAACCCACAACCTTTCAAAACTACAAAACCCTTCGTTTTCTAGATACACAGAATTTTCCAAAGAATACTTGCATATTTTGGAGATCAAAGAATGAACTTTTTTTCTTGAAAAAGCAGAACAGGATGGAGAGATAGCTAATTGGGCTTACTAAGCTTTGGAATCTTTCAAAAAGTACTTTCAACCCTTCCTGCTCATAGTATAGATTACAAAATTGTGAATTTAGGCGTCTTTTTCGGTAGTTCAGCATAGAGTCCCTGTATGTAGAGAGTTAAGACATGTGACATTATGAGCTCCGCCAATGGATGCGTTTTTGCTCATTTCTTTACATTCTGAGGGTCATTGTTGTGTTTTGGTCCAATGCAAAGGTTACAGAGCTGTAGAGTTTCTGACGGTGTAATCTTTCACTCCTTTCGTTCATCGACATCTACTTGCGCTTTTAAGGTGGTTCTTCAGTGTTTAGTACTGATTTTTGCCACCAGAGCCCTGATGTTTGAATAATGTTAAATTACAGGCCGAAAGTAATTTATAAATAAGAAAACAAAGTGTCAGTTACTTAATAATCATCTGAAGAACATCTCTGCAAAACATCTCGTCAATAACTTCAAAAATCAGGCTGAAAGTACAAAAAAATAAAATATCATATTTCTATGATTCAAGAATCAATTTCAGATGATTATCCAGCAACTGACTCTCCGTTTTCTTAAATATAAATTACTTTCGGCCTATAATTTGACATTAATCGAACGGTAACACTCTAGTGGCAGAAATCGGCACTAAACGCTGAAGAATCACCTGAAAGATTTTTTGGGAAATTATAGACATTCTTGAGGTGCCTCATGATTAAAGTCAACAAATTCATCGACGATTAACTCTTTTTACCTTAAAATACCGTTGAACTCATTGTTGGTAAACAAATGTGCAAAATCGCATACAATGGCGGTGCCCGTAGAGCCTTAAACTTACTGACCAATCAGAGTTTGACTACCCTCTTGTCTTAACTCTCTACATATAGGGACTCTAGTTCAACATACTGCCATCAAGGTACACAAGTGCTGTATGCGTTTGTATAGTATTAAATGATGCCCTATCAAAAGGTACAAAAATGAGAACGAAATTTGCTGAGCACAGCTCGCCACTCAAGCTCATTCCTATAAAACAATTTAGACAAGTAGAACTCGACACACGACCCGTGAGAGTTAACCAATGGCTCAAGAAAATGTAATAAGCTAAATACCAATTAATTTTCCAAAAAATGTAATCAAAATTTTGAATATAAAAAAAAGAAAAAAAAAAAAAATTGGACAAAATTTACATCCATCACCCTGACCTACAATATTTCATGACATTCATTACAGACTCAAACCCAATATTCTCTGTGATATTTTTGGTTTTGATGCATGCTTCTTGGTTGGAAATGTAGACATAGCCATCGTTGCGGGTATTCCAATTGTACTTTTGAATCCACTGGTTCAAAGTGTGAGCTGTAACATTAAAAAGAAATAAAAATGTTGAAAAAATAAAATGGATAGACAGTAATAGTCATGAGGAGTTAATCTGCAGTTACCAAAACGTTTCTATGCTTATGTGATCCTCGAACCTTCAAAATACTTTTTTCTTCCGATGGGGTTCTTGCAAACATTTGCTGTAGGGGATTGAAGAGTTGATTCTTCCATAAAAACCTGTAAAAATGATGATGAGTACACTAAAAAATCACGAAATTCACTCTCAGAATTGGGCTTCATGGCGGAGAGACGCAGGTAATATGGGAGATTCCTATCTAAAATGAGACATATGTCTCTGTGTTTCTAAAGAGAAAGTGACAAATTAGACAGGAATCTCCCATGATACCTACGTTGAACAGCCATTGTGATCTTGCCGTTACAGCAGTTATGTGAGTTTATTAATGAGTTTTATTTATTTTATTTTATTTTATTTAAACAATTGGTACATAGAACCACCTGCAATGGTAGCTATAATACAAGTCACAAAAATTAAATAATATTAAATTGATACATCCCAATATGAACAATAAAAACCGCAAACAAATTATACATCAACGAATTAAGAACAATTACAGAATATTGGGCAAGAAATCATCTAAGTTTTCAAAAGCCATGTTGTATAAGAAAATCACTAAGTTAGAGAAGAAGGAGCTGTAGTCAGAGTGTTGAAAGAGCATTTTTATGTTTAGAGGTAGCGTGTTGAACATTTGTACAGCTGAATATTTAAGACTGTTCTCCGAGACTTTATAGCTAGGCACAGAGTTAGGAATGAATCTGTGCCTACAATTGTATGTATGCCGTGGTAGCATATCATTTGGACTTATTAACTTGTTTGAGATTACAAATTTTATACTCTCATAAATGTAAAGAGAGGTGACTGAGAGCAATTTTTTAGATATTAACAAGTCTTTACAGTCACTACCATAGGGTTTATTGTACATAATTCTCAGGATTTTTAGATGCTCTTTGGACACTTGTCTGGTGCAACTACTTCTACCCCAGAGTACAATACCATAACGGATGTGCAACATGACATTGGCATGGTAGAACAAAAGAGCCGATTCCAGAGATGCCATTTTTACCAAATTTCTAATCGCCCATTTACTTCTCTGGAGTTTGCTAACAAGATTCTCAATGTGAAACTTCAAAGTTAAATTATGATCTATACGAACTCCCAGGAATTTAATTGATTCAAGGAGACTAGTTTGAATATTATTTTCCATTTTCCATTTTAGACTTTTTCAGAGTGATTTTAGTGACTTCTGCTGGTTTATACATCAGATTTAACCATTCCTTGGCTCACAGCAAAAGTTTCCAAGAGCCCCATTGGGTGCAAAGGTACAAACGACAACGCAGAGCAAGAGTCGATCGGATCAATGATGAATATAACGCTGCTCAAAAAACAATGCTGTCCGTGTCCTGGATGATTGCACGCTATCAGCAGACCACAAAACTGCTTTCTCAGAGGCTATGCTTGCTTGCTGCTTAGATTCGTCTCGATTACTTTTTAAGATTAATTGAAAAATGAGTAATCAAGTCCCATTTGCCCAGCACTACCTCTCCGATAGCCTCCACAAACATACTTCTTCATCTTAATACCTAAGTAACAATTTGACTCAGACTCGATAGAATAATCTAAAACTACAGTTTCAGGATCGTTCATCCAATTAATTTTGATAAGACGATTTAATCATTATGGCCATCCTATCTTTTGGACCAAAATTTTATTTGATGTCTGTTTTGAATTTTTAGTCCAATTGAACAGGTTCATGCAAAAACATCCGATGTCAAAAATATTTTTTATTGAGAAGACAATTTTTCAGTGTAGGAAACTGTGGTACGTTGTGACCTGTGACTTTAAACTATTATTTTTATTTTATTTTTTTTTTTTCCTTTCACTTTTATATCTAATTATATCTAAACAATAATTGTGATGACCTGCACTATAAAATTATTTGTTGAATGTACAAATTTGGAAAAATAAAAAAAAAAAAAATAAAAAGAAAAAAAAAATAAAAAATTAGCAAATTAAAAAATAACCACTTAAAGAAAACCGCCAAGACAAGGGAGATGGGGAGCAAGAAGCCGAGGAACAAGATCAGGGTTTATACAGAAGCCCAGTCTTCTTAAGAGTGATGGACGCCCACAAAGTCAAATATAACAAAAATGGACAATGGACGTTTTCGCATGAGCCTGTTCAATTGATAGGAGAACCATAAGTATTGGAAGTTTTTACCATCTTTATTGCTTGTGCTTGCGAAAGCCTAATCAATTTTTAATAGTTATTTAATACATGTTTAACAAATTTTTCAATCTGAGTTTATTCAATTGATTAAACTTATTTGCCAAGCATTCAAAGCTTGCCTGAGCATGTACGCTCAAAACAAAAATTGTGACAGTTTTCAATAGGAAAAAAAAAACAGTGATGTGATCGGATCTCTACAGTTTCTCACCTTAAAAGTTGTGGAATACATTTCCATTTCTGTCTTCCGACAAAATCTTGCCACTACAAATTTTGGACCACTTATAGCAAATGGCCAGACTTTTTATGGACGAGTAAGTGATTGGGCTCAACAATTAAGTTTAACCCGCCGTCAGTCGCGCGGGGTCGAAAACGACCCCAGGGGTCAGAAAAATGCAATTCCGTCCATGAAAATTTGAAGGTTTTAGCTCGTCCATTTCAGTACCTTCCTTCAAGGGTTTGGACTATCCACTCTGTTAATATGAACTTAATTCAATCATTCGTTTTCAAGCACGGACGCGCCAAAGTTGCGGGGGGTCTTTTTCGACCCCGCGCGACTACTCACGTTCATAAAATGTGACCGAGTGAACATAACGTAAACGTGGATTCTGTGCGGTGTTTGCACTCGCGTGATGTGATTGCCGTTGGTTTTTTACTTTTCTTTACTTACTACAATACTTTTAGCAAATCTAATGTTTGCTCTTACTGTTTTTTCCTAAATTACTCGTTTATCCCAATTTGTTACGTATCAATTTTTACATAAATCAGTGCGGCGCCGCTTGCGATCTGGCAGCACCGCGTTTTGTCCATTCAAACCCGCATACAAAGTGTCGATTCGTGGGAGTGCACTTCGCACCTCCATTAGTTTGACCTTTTTCATGCATTTGAATCGACGAAATGCGGCATTGCCAGATTACACGCGACGCCACTGATCATAATTTTTTTTGTTTTTTTCCGCGAAAGTTTGATTATTTCACATGGAGGCGGGGAGTGGGGAGGGGAAAAAGGGAATGAGATGGGAAATGAAGGGGAAAGGTGGGGGAAAGCGGAAGGGAGGTGTAAAAGGGTACCTGGAATCAAGTACGAAAACCAAAAAGATCACAGCAAAAAAATCCAAGTATCTCCACTTTGCTACCCCCACCCCTTTTTCCCCTCCAGCCCTCCCCTAAATCCTCAATTTCGATTCTGTTTTTTGGTTGATGGAATCTTGCTAACCTTAATTGGCGTTTTTTCCATCTCATTCGGTAAAAAATAAAGTTTTTCAGATGGTCACTTGTTTCATATCCAAAATTTTAGGACTAAATATAGGAGGGGTATTGAGGGGGGGGATATCTCAAAAACTTGCCCCCTCAACCCCATACTTTTTTTTCAAGAAATTATCTTCTATAGTGCCTAGAAGTAAAAAAACCTCGATTTATAAGTTTCAAAACTAGTTAAAGGCAGCTGACCGATAAAAATCTGGGAAAAGTCACATTTTTGGGGGTTTTCCGACACAGATTACAGTATACTAATTACTGAACGTAAAATTCTTTTTTCAAATCGAGTTTTCACATGAAAAGCTTTAAAAATACATACTTATTACCATTCTGCATGGTTGAAATCAAAATTTTGAATGACGGTGGTAAAATGGGACGAAAGAACTTTGGGGTCGAAAACGACCCCGCGCGGCTACTCGCGGAAGTTTTTAGGGCGCGAGTGACGGCGGGTTAAAATGCGCAGGACGTTGACTAATAATAATTTGGACCGATCATCGTATGGACTAAAATCATTAGACGAATATGTTTCTACGAAAAGAACTAACTGAAATGTACTACTTACGATCAATGTCTCCTAAGAGTTGAGCTAGAAGATTCTTGTTGATTGTTTGGAAAGTTGTGCCTATGACATGACAAACGAATTTTCGGATGGAATCTTGAAATCCAACAATGTGTCTGTATAAATCTGGGATTTCTCTTAATCTAGCCCAGAACTGTTTGAAATCACAACTTTCTAGAAGATTGGCGAGGTGAATTATGCGACTGACATTAGTTTCCTGCACCTTTTAAAAGAGGTAAGAATGTAACGGTTAAATAATGAAGATAGTTTAAAACTGTGAAGAAAAAATAAAAAATCAACAGTGTGTAATTATTTCAGCCAAGGTTCTGCTTGGAACCACCAAGTGGTGCATTTTAGATTGACACCTTCACTATGCTAAACCTTAAATGGTTTCATGATTGGCAGAAGCTAACTTTTCCAACTCAGTCTGAAGGTAAAAACTTTTTTTTTTTTTTTTTTTTTTTTTTTTTTTTTTAGTCCAAGTTCTAGTTCTAAGTTATGACAATACTTCTTTGCCCCCTTCCAGTTCAGACCAGGGGTGCAAAAAGTTCTTCAGCCAACACGGAGTCCTGCAATCCCAGGTTCAAGCCAACGCCAAATCTCTGGAGTAGGTTTGAGCCTACGCAGTATTAATTACACTGCACGGTTGCAGCTATTTTTCAAAAGATATTAGCGTGCTTGGATTATTTGTTAAGGAATAATGTACTTACAATGGTTGCTGTTGAATTTATTTGTAAAAGTAACAAATATACTCATCTTAACCTTATTTTGTATTACTTAATGGTTATACATTATACCACTTCATTAAGAACAAAAAATGAAAGACAGATCTGAAAATATGTTGACTTTACGAATTTGAATTACTGCGGCAAAAAAGGTTTGAACATAATGAGACTGGGCGGCCAAGACCGTTGATGTACTTCAAGCAGTGCCCCTATGCACGCAATCGTGCTTTGGATGTTGCGCGCAGATTGTAAACAGCTGGTAGTGTACCTAGGAGCTAGAGAAGATCAGTAGGGAGGGAGAAGAGGGATTGGATACTTACAATATTTTCGTTCAACAGACATTTGCAGAGGACAAAATCTGTGTGGGGCAGATTCGTTAGAGCTTTCAAGAGAATGGTGCAAGTCATGTCAATGTTGTACGTTTGGTTGAATTGATAAAATTTCAAAACAGCTAAATTTGCTTCCAGATCATAGGCATTATCTTGGGCTTGAATTGTCACATAACGCTCCACATCTTTGAGATTATCAGGATTATACCTGGAAACAGCAAAAATGAAATTAGTTTTCTGACGTGAGGATAGTTTTTTCAACGGATACTTTCTCTGACAGTAGGTACAGACTTTAATAATAAGTTATTCTAGTTTGCATAACTATGAATATCATAAAAATGGAGGATTCTAGAGCAGATGCATTTTGAGTATCGGGTTCTGACAAGTAGCAGAGCGTGCAACCTAACCGCATCAAAACGCATCGGTGAGCGGTTGGTTTGCGCAGAATTTTGACTTGTTGCTAATCTACCCCTCACCGATGCGCTTTGATGTGGTTCGGTAGCACACACCGCTACTTATCAGGACATGCAGGACCTAATACTCAAAATGTGTCTGCTCTAAGACATTACTATCAGTAAGTTATTACATTAAAAAATTCTAAAGAAAATCTTGGCAAACTATAAAAGATGACACTTGTCATCAGAGACTAAATGTCTTTGTCTTTCCAGCTCCAAGCAGAATAAGTCAAAAATAGCTCTTATTTAAGAAGTGCAAACGTACGTATTGTATGAAATGAAAATATAAATGCCAATAGTCAAATGATCAAAATTAAGACTGAAGTTTCCCGATAGTATTGCTGATAGTAGTTAACTGCTATTTTACTTAAATATGGGATTATTCAGAGCTAAACGCATCTAGGTTTAGTTTGTTTTAAACACTTATGTTACACTAGAGGCCATTTTAGATAACTTCCGTTCTGATAGCTCTTTGTTTAAATGCGTGAAAACATTTACGTCGCTCAAAGCGTGAATCATTGGAACTTTTTGCCACAAAGTAGACTTCGTTAACCATTGTAAGTACCTAGTGAATATTAACATTAAAGTGTAATGGACGACTTGATACCGTCCTTCCGCACATGTAAAGAAAGAACTTTCAGAACCGAATCTATCTAAAACAGCCTCCAGAACTGGATCCATCTAAAACTGCGCTAGATTTAAAGCGTTTCAGAGAATAAATTAATTAAATTGAACTTGGGCTTCAACCAAAATACAACTCTTCAGCTTCAGTTCATGCAATTGAAATAACAAGACCCGAAATAAATGGATTTTGGTTTGATAAAGGCGCATAAAGGTTTCAGAGGCACATGACTAGATAGTTTGCTTTAAATGCTTACCCATCTTTTCAAGTTTTGATTCAAAGAAGAACTGAGAGCTGATCACGGACTTGATGGGTAAATGGATTGACAAAACTGTAAACAAGTGACGCTATTGGTGAAAAGCCAGGTTTGGAGTGGTTGTCTTTCTTAGTCATTAATATTGTTCAGTCGCTCCTTAGGTAAAGGTTACTCCCAGAGACATGTTCTTTATCGAGCGACTGAGCAATGGTTTTAGAAAGACAGCACCTAATCACTCAACACCTAATCTCTCACCAATAGCAAAACTTTATTATTTATCCACCCGCTTAATGATCAAGTCCCTAATCAGCATGCTGGAATGCACCTTAGATATGATATAAAAATAGTATAATGATGAAGGTATTATCTTAAGAAACAACAATTTGTTCTTTCCCATTCTTTCGGAACTCATTTTACTTCATCATAGAAATACGACGCATACAGAGCATCAGGTCCTTACAAGTAGCTTTAAGCTACTGGAAATGCGTCAAAATTCATGAGTAAGCAATCAGCGAAGAGTTTAGTCTGGACAAAAATGGTAGTGAAAAAAAAGGCGATTTTTTCTGATGTCCCAGAAATGATGGCTTAATCCAGAGACAAATAGAGACGGAGCACTATGTTAAAATACATAGGGAAGATTTGAGGCACACTGAATTTTCGGGGATTCAACAAAATAACATGTGAAACAACAGTCAACACCTTGAGATGTTGCATGGTGTTGAATGGTGACATTCGGAAAACACGGGGGAGATGGGCGGGAAGTGAAGAGGAGGGTGCTCACCATTCAACACCATGCGACGTTGACTGTGTTGTTTTGTTGAATCCGCGAGAAATCAGAGTGCCTCTGCTGCAGCCAGTTAGTGCTCCGTCTCTATTTGTCTCTGGCTTAATCCAGCATATTCTAACCTATACATCCATATTCGGAGTTGGTTTCAGAAGTTTTGGAGGCATGATTAGCATCAGTTAATTGCCATATCAAGTCCCATCGAAAACTTTGGGGCTTGGCAAGTTCTGCAAGGCAATTCTACACGCGACGAGATTGCAGGAGTCAATTGGTCTCATTGGTTTACACGGTTTCTTGTGATCCCGTAAACAAAAGTTACAGTCATTCGGACTGAAATGGACAACCCACAATTTTACTGACATAGATACGTGACATTGTTTAAACCAATGGGATTGATCAATTCCCGCTAACTCACTTCATATGACTGAACAGAACAGAATCAGTCTGCTGGTGATACAAGGTCCAATAATAATTGTTCAGTCTGGTAGCCCCATAATCTTAGAATTTGTGAAGGAGCCGAATGTAAACCAAATGGGAGGCTGTTCCAAAGCCAAAATCGATATCCTGCTTTTATTTTGCATTTAAATAGCTTGATCATTCGAATTAGCGAGCAAAGGTTCGCATTCAGGTGCCGATTCAAGTTAGAAGATTCGCTTGGAATCCCAATTCTACGGAACAGAAAACGTGGATAAGGCCGAGGCCGCATCGTGTCAACATACCTTTGAATACCCTTTAGCATAGAAGCTATTTCTTGTCTCATTGCTTCGGCCATTTTGGAGGAGTAGTAGGAACTAAGCTTGATCGATTAAAACTTAGACAAAAACCTAGAAATGAAACACTTTTCACTAAATGTTTACTTTAGTTCACTTCTCTCGTTTCACCGCACTCTCAAACTCACTCAAAAGGATTTTGAAAAAAAAAGTACTCAAAAAGTACCCTAACCTCACTTTGGCCAAAATCCCAAAACCCAGAGATTACCTTAGTTATCTCTGCCAAAACCAGCCAAAACCGAGACGAAATCAAAGACTTACTCTCTAGAGTCCCTATATATGAAAGAGTCTCGCCATACGAGGTTCCATCTCTGATTGGCTGCTGAAAAGTGAAGAAGGAGAAGGGGTCTATGAAGCCTGAGGCGCGCCTAGAGTCCCTGTATATCAAAGAGTCTCGCCACGTGAAGCATGAAGAAGATGAATTTCGAAGGAGGCGTCCACTCTGATTGGTTGGGTTCGCTGAGGGGGCGTGTACGCTTCTGAGAATAACACAGAACGCCTCCTCGAGCTCCGTGACAGCCTAAAATCTAGCAGCCAACCAGAATCTATACCTCGTATGGCGAGACTCTTTGATACACAGGGACTCTAGGCGCGCCTCTTGTTTACATTTTCATATGGAGCCATCTTCACTGCTGCCCAGCTTTGAGGAAACTTTCGGCATTTTTAGCTTGTACTGATGAAAGTTGAATTAGCAAGTGATGAAAATGTGTTCAGAACAGAATAAAATTCACGCATTACTTTTAAAACAGGTAGTGAAGCAGAGACCACGCACTATCTATCTTGCCCATGTTTGCGCGCGGTGGCAACTTTTTTTTTCGGGGTCTCAACAGAACACCGCTAACATGGTCCATACGTTGTCTGATGAGAAACATCGTTGAGATTTTTGCCTAGTGAAGCCAGAAGCACCGAAATTGCATCAGTCAACGTATGGACCGTGTTGGATGGTGCACTCTCATGCTCCCTGTGTTAATTCCTGTTGAGTCCCGAAAAATAAGTCAGCCACCGCGCGCACGGCTAGTGCGCGATGGAGCACCCGGGAGCTCACCGGGGCATGTAAACAGAGCCGATTGGGAGCCACGATTTGGCGGGCTGTTTGAATTGATATAGACTGATTTAGTGAATCGGCTGGACCTATCGAAGTTCCGACTGGTTCGATGTACATGGGTTTTCCCATAAGGAATCGGAATGCGATTTTCAAGCGGAAATTTCGGCCTTTTTGAGACATTTTTTACACGTCGGAGGTTGCGATAATGGAATCTACGTATCCTCAAGTGCCAGGAACCAGCATAAAATAGGGTGATAGCGCAAAATTTAAACTAGTTATGCCGCATATATCGAACCAAGTCGTGAAAGTGAGGTTATGGCACCCCATTGTTTACATCCTTCCTTCCAACCTCTATGAACTGCAAAACTTCCATAAATTTCGACATTTAGCAGTTATTTCTTCGAAACTTTTGGAGGAATTATGTGTCAGAGTATAGTAGCACACTTGCACTAACATTTTGAGTCCTGTAATGCCTGACATTACCACAGATTTTAGAAAAAGGCATGTTCCGTAACTCTACCCGAGTCTTCGTTTGAATTTTTCAGTCATATTCTTCAACCTGCCGGTGTTTCGTTCGTTTTTTTGATGCTTGTATCCTTCATTTACCTCTTACCCTTCAATAACATACTTCTAAAAACATTGTCGACTGTAAAGAACCTTTCGGCAGGGTGATTCAGTCCCGTCATCAATCAACCGTCCTCCCACACGTTCCTGACTGTAGCCTTCCTCTAGCTTTATTTGAGTGTTCCCCCTTCAACTTGTCTAGATTTGAATTACAGATAGAAGGTAAGAACATATTGTTGTAATTTGGATGTGTTAGTAACCCAGCGATAAAATTTTAGGCTAGGCAAACGACAATAAAGTACCTACTTAGATTCTGTACCGTTGCGATGATGAGGAAACACTAACTTGTTGAGTAATATCAAGCATATTGGAGCTCAAAATTTCAAAGCAGGTGAACTACAATACTCTAGTATATTATTCCTCCAAAAGTTCTAAAGAAATAACAGCTAAATGTCGAAATTTATGGAAGTTTTGCAGTTCATAGAGGTTGGAAGGAAGGTTGTAAACAATGGGGTGCCATAACCTCACTTTCACGACTTGGTTCGATATATGCGGCATAACTAGTTTAAATTTTGCGCTATCGCCCTATTTTATGCTGGTTCCTGGCACTTGAGGATACGTAGATTCCATTATCGCAACCTCCGACGTGTAAAAAATGTCTCAAAAAGGCCGAAATTTCCGCTTGAAAATCGCATTCCGATTCCTTATGGGAAAACCCATGTATATCGAACCAGTCGGAACTTCGATAGGTCCAGACGAGTATATCGCATATAATCGCACGATATATCGACTCACTAAATCAGTCTATAAAAGAAATAACATTTGTTGGCATTTTAGGGGAGTTGTAACGCCCTTCGGGCGAATACGCGCGCTCCGCGCTGCGTTTACCTCCCGCTCGCTTCGCTCGCTCCCGGTCTTTTTTATAATCTAACTTGGGGTTGTCTGCACTCGGAAAAGGGGTTTTTTTTGGGGATAGTGGCAGGTTTCTCCGCTTTTCTTTGGTGGACCACAATGGGAGTTCGTCGATATCACCTAAATAGAACCTCAAAATTGAACGGCCCTTCATCGAACTACACCATCAAAGCATTTTTGTGAAAATTAAAAAAAAAAAAACAACAAAACAAAAAAGAGACTAGCCGGGGATCGATCCAGCAATCTTCTGGTCCGGGAGCCAGCACTGTACCACTAGGCAGCAATCGACCGATGGAGATGAGGGTCAAAACTCAGGTATATAAACTCAGCTCATCAGGACGTACGTAGTTCAAACTTTTGCCGCTAGGTGCCACGCCGGTCGGCTCCCAATTACAGTGACTGGATAAACCACAGTGCGGTCATTTTGGTCGTCTTTCTGATTGGTCGGATTCCTTACATCGCGAATTTGAGCATTTAGAAGTATTTTAACAGTTTTATAGGGTTCTCGTAGGCAAGTTAGACACGACAGAAGTTCTTCTATCAAATTTGAAATGAAACATATTGGTTCGCAAAATCAAGAGAAATCAACGATTCCCCGTAACTGACCCCCCGCGGATGCGCACCCAACTTAACACGGGCGCCATAGGGAGGAAGTGCTTTCCTGAGTCACTCGTAAAAAATATCGCAACCCCCCGCCCTAAAAATGGTTTATACATAGCATTAATGACTTTTTTCAGACGGGGGGTAGAGAAAATTTCATTCCGAAACCCAGGAACAATCATACTCCCCATGCTGCCCATGCTAAAGTGGGTGCACTATTGAGGGGTGGAGGGCAAATGGCCGCACTGTGGTTTATCCAGTCACTGTACTCCCAATCGGCTCTGTTTACATGCCCCGGTGAGCTCCCGGGTGCTCCTTTGGCTAGTGCGTGGTCGTGGTCTCTATTATATATTGTCTCTGGTGAAGCCAACGGGTATTGGAGGTTAGGTTGACCTAACAAAGATTACTTCCACACGAATACATGTATAAGTAATCTTTGGCGGGAAGATCGTTGGATAAAAATGTAAACAAGAGGCGCGCCTCCAGGCTCCTCAGACACCTTCTTCTTCCTCACTTCTGTTCACGTGTCTTGACTCTTTCAGTCTTTCATATACAGCGTGTTCAAAAAGCCCGTCCCCCCCTATCTAACTTTTGAACGGCTGCAGATAAAAAAACGAAACTCGGGGGATGTTTATAACCTAATGGGAACTACTTTTCGGCGTATCCAAAATTTCCGGGGGGCGCTCCTAAGGGGGGGTTTCGCCCCCTAACTCAAAATTTTTTAATGGCAACCCCCATCTTGTGATACCTCGTTTTAAAGGGCATAAAATTCTAAGACTTTTGGCGCAAACCGAAGGTCGATATCGTTTTTCGTCATCGATATATCGATAGTCAAAGTTCGATTTCGACCCATTTTCAAAAAAATCAGAACTCCCATTTGAAATGTCGGAATTTAGAAAAATAGGAGTCAAAAATACTCTAAAAATCAAGTACTTTCCAGAAAATAATACGGTTTTGACAGTAATCTAGTCTTAAAGCCCCCCAAAATTATTTAAAAAAATGACCCCTCAGGGGGGCTATCTCAAAAATTCCGAGGCACGACTCCTATCGAGTGATACATCGCTTGAAAGAACACACAAAACTGAGCATTTTGGCACAAACCGCAGGTCGATATCGTTTTTGGTTTTCGATATATCGAATGACAAAGTTGGATTTTTACCCGTCATCAAATGTCGATATATCGAAAACCAAAAACGATATCGACCTGCGGTTTGTGCCAAAATGCTCAGTTTTGTGTGTTCTTTCAAGCGATGTATCACTCGATAGGAGTCGTGCCTCGGAATTTTTGAGATAGCCCCCCTGAGGGGTCATTTTTTTAAATAATTTTGGGGGGCTTTAAGACTAGATTACTGTCAAAACCGTATTATTTTCTGGAAAGTACTTGATTTTTAGAGTATTTTTGACTCCTATTTTTCTAAATTCCGACATTTCAAATGGGAGTTCTGATTTTTTTGAAAATGGGTCGAAATCGAACTTTGACTATCGATATATCGATGACGAAAAACGATATCGACCTTCGGTTTGCGCCAAAAGTCTTAGAATTTTATGCCCTTTAAAACGAGGTATCACAAGATGGGGGTTGCTATTAAAAAATTTTGAGTTAGGGGGCGAAACCCCCCTTTAGGAGCGCCCCCCGGAAATTTTGGATACGCCGAAAAGTAGTTCCCATTAGGTTATAAACATCCCCCGAGTTTCTTTTTTTTTTATCTGCAACCGTTCAAAAGTTAGATAGGGGGGGGGGGGGGGGGGGGGGGGACGGACTTTTTGAACACGCTGTATAGGGACTAGAGTCCCTGTATATCAAAGAGTCTCGCCATACGGGGTATAGATTCTGATTGGCTGCTAGATTTCAGGCTTTCACGGAGCTCAAGGAGGCGTTCTGTGTTATTCTTCATAAGAGAACCGTTAAAACACCCCTACGAGGAAACGTACACGCCTTCTCGGTGAACCGAACCAATCAGAGTGGACGCCTCCTTCGATTTCTTCTTCACGTGTCGAGACTCTTTGATATATAGGTACCGTTCTAGAATTCATCCCTTTATTGTCTCGATGCAGAAAAGATTATGAATATAGCAGCACTTTCCAATGTACATAGATATACAGTATCACAGGATAATGTAATATTTTTTGCACGGATGCAGTAAATAGAGTCCCTGTATATCAAAGAGTCTCGACACGTGAAGAAGAAATCCAAGGAGGCGTCCACTCTGATTGGTTCGGTTCACCGAGAAGGCGTGTACGTCTCCTCGTAGGGGTGTTTTAAGTGTTTTAAGGTGATTCTATGGCAAACTCCCGAAAATTTTAATCCGATAGATGGCGCAACTTGTCGCTGGCTCCGAAAATAGCCGTTTTTTGACGGTTTTCGGCTGTTTTCTCTGAACAGACGAATAATAGACAAAAAATCGGAATGTCAGCACCTGCTTAATTTTTTGCTTGATTCTTTGAGCCATAAACGAGCCAAATTGGTTCTAAAATAAAGGCGAAACTATGCAAAGAAAAAATCATGTGTAATTTGGAGTTGTATCAGCAAAGATTACAGGTTTCGATTTCACCCGTAATCTTTGCTGATACAACTCCAAATTACACATGATTTTTCTTTGCATAGTTTCGCCTTTATTTTAGAACCAATTTGGCTCGTTTATGGCTCAAAAAATCAAGCAAAAAATTAAGCAGGTGCTGACATTCCGATTTTTTGTCTATTATTCGTCTGTTCAGAGAAAACAGCCGAAAACCGTCAAAAAACGGATATTTTCGGAGCCAGCGACAAGTTACGCCATCTATCGGATTAAAATTTTCGGGAGTTTGCCATAGAATCGCCTTAACGGTTCTCTTATGGAGAATAACACAGAACGCCTCCTTGAGCTCCGTGAAAGCCTAAAATCTAGCAGCCAATCAGAATCTATACCCCGTATGGCGAGACTCTTTGATATACATACAGGGACTCTAGCAGTAAATGGTTGAATTCTAGAACGCTACCAATGGGACTCTAATAGGGACTCTAAAATACTATCGGACTCTAGTATTCACTTTCCCCGCCCTAAAATCCAAAGATATTATAGTATACAGGGTGTTAATTAAAATAGGTTCCACTCAAGTTATCTCGAAAACGGTTGCGAATTTACAAAATCGCTCAAACACGTGTTCAATGATTTCGAGGGGGACACCTTCTAAGGGGGTCACAAATTTTGGGGCCCCCTCCGGGGGGCCCCTAGGGGGGGCACCACCCCCTAAATCCGATACTTCAAATGGGGACCCCCATTTTTTATTCAATGATTAAAAACAGGACAAAATTCTAAGACTTTCAGCACAAACCGGAAGTCGATATCGTTTTTAGTTTTCGATATATCGAAGTTCAAAGTTCGATATGGACCCATTTTCAAAAATTCACAACTTCCTTTTAAATGATCCAAATTTAAAAAACTTTAGGTCCAAAATGTTTTACAGAGCAAGTACTTTTCAGAAAAAAATACAAACTTTCTGGAAAATTCACCAAAAGGGGGTTTTTGAGCCCCTAAATTTTTTTGAAAATTTCGAAATTTTCGGAGGCTGTAGAAAAAAAACTACTTCAAATTTCAAAAAACGCTGAAACATGGGTTCGCTTATTTTATAAGCCGAGCATTTTGGCGCAAACCGGAAGTCGGTATCGTTTATCGTTCTCGAGATCGAAATCATTCGAGCGAATTAGTGAAATTTGATCAACATCGAACTTTGACCTTCGATATCTCGAGAACGAAAAACGATATCGACTTCCGGTCTGCGCCAAAATGTTTGACTTAAGACGTGCTTTCAAACGATGTATCACATAATAGGTTTTTATGACATCGTCATTTAAAATTGTCAAATTTGGGGGGCCGTGACCCCTGCTCCCGCCCCCCCGGGGGGGCCTAAGAATTTTTGACCCCCTGAAAAGATGTACCCCTCAAAATAAGCGAACCCGTGTTTCAGCGTTTTTTGAAATTTGAAGTAGTTTTTTTTCTACAGCCTCTGAAAATTTCGAAATTTTCAAAAAAATTTAGGGGCTCGAAAACCCCCTTTTGGTAAATTTTCCAGAAAGTTTGTATTTTTTTCTGAAAAGTACTTGCTCTGTAAAACATTTTGGACCTAAAGTTTTTTAAATTTGGATCATTTAAAAGGAAGTTGTGAATTTTTGAAAATGGGTCCATATCGAACTTTGAACTTCGATATATCGAAAACTAAAAACGATATTGACTTCCGGTTTGTGCTGAAAGTCTTAGAATTTTGTCCTGTTTTCAATCATTGAATAAAAAATGGGGGTCCCCATTTGAAGTATCGGATTTAGGGGGTGGTGCCCCCCCTAGGGACCCTCCGGAAGGGGCCCCAAAATTGGCGACCCCCTTAGAAGGTGTCCCCCTCAAAATCATTGAACACGTGTTTGAGCGATTTTCTAAATTCGCAACCGTTTTCGAGATAACTTGAGTGGAACCTATTTTAATTAACACCCTGTATATGTAATATCTTTGCTAAAATCGGCCTTATTATGTCCAGTCTAGATAGTATTTTATAAAAACCGAAGTTTTTGGGTTCCTGCGTGGTTCAATCCAAGAAGTCTTTGGTTCAATCAAAGATTAGATTACTTATGAACTATCGCACAAAGATTACTTTATCGCATACATCGCATATGACGTTTTGTTTGAGTAGTTAATGTCTTTGTTATTACGTCATCAATCACCTTATCACAAAGTTCAATCCGAAATTCTGACGTTTCTCAGAAACATTCACTCTCAAGTCTCATTCACGGTTTCATTTTATCACTACTTACTGTTAGAATGCAGACTTTTCATGCGTATTTGTTTTCTAGTTTCTAGTGCAGATTAGTCTCCTCGAAGATCGCGTATCCTCTGTTAGGATCGGAGATGTTTTTAAGTTTTCATTATGAACCAACTCAACTCACACTTTAGACTTTGGTTCCAACATTAAAGTAAGTAAATGATTCATCAGTGCTCACAGAAGTTATCATGAAGATTATGCCCATGTCGTACCTAATTTGTAGTTTTACAGCTTCTATTTCTGCATGATTCAAGCCGTTTTGGGTTTTGATAGTTTTTGATTGTACTTACATGGGAAGGATTGAAAACTTACAGCTCCGCCTGAATGTGGCCTGCCGTGTTGCAGGTTCGTTTTCCCCGAATCAGTCTTGTGTAAGTTGATGAGCTATCTTAAGGTTCAAAGTCAAACTAGAGGGGTCTTTGATCTCAAAGAAAAGTTGTCCGAGTGCTGCCTTACAATAGATTTAATTTGAGCTGTGGCTTTGATTTTTCTCTAGAACTAGGACCTTGCGAGCAAGAATTGCGGGTTTGAGTTGTAGCCCTCAACAGTTACCAAAATACTCCAAAGAGCAAAATTTATGCCACAACTCAAATCTCATTTCTGACCATGGATTTGTCTTGATGCCTTTTACGCTTGTTATGGTTCTAATGGTTGCTAGAATCGCTGAATTCTGATATCTTCTCATAACTCCCCAGGCATGATATTAGCTCTCGGCATTGTATTGATATTGTCTCTTCAACAAATATCTCTCTTGTTTGGAAATATTTAAATGCCACCGACTTTCTTTAAATTGTCACCTCTAGATACCATATTTCATGATCGAACTTGTCACTGTCAAATTCAACGTAAATAAACATTGCTGAACTGGTGGCTCTCTACGCAATGAAAGAGATTGCATACCTTTACCACCATCTTACCTGAATATTTGTCAGTCTAAATTTGATTGACAATCATACTCATGGATGTGAGTAGTCAGTAGGTAGCACCACTTTTAGGGGATTTCTGGAAACAAACTGACCGAGTGTAATACCTTCATCAGTGGCGTAGCATGCAACTATCCAACATTGAATCTCGTCCATTTTAACTATAAAATATGAAATTTGAAGGTGTTCACTGAACACCAAATAGTTCTATCTTTTCTGTGAGTTTGAATGAACAAAATGCAATATGTTGTCAGGTTGCACACTATATCACTGTCAAGGTAAAGGTCATTTCACCAAATACGGCAAATGACAATGACAACAATGTTTCCAGTGCTGTATGCTCGTTCACATACTTTTACATCGAAGTCAGTGCGCAGAAACACGAACCTTCCCACCACATGGCAAACAATCCGATCTTTCATCTGCCAACTCTTCTGAAATGACCCCTGCCTAGTTTTTATTAATATCGTCAAAGATGCAATAGCTTTGCTTTATTCATCCCCTTCTTTCAATTGGAAAACATTTATGAAACAAGGCTTCTGAATTAAGGCACACTTAGGTTCATGAACTTTTTGATTAAACCTTACAATATTTTTGTTGAGAATCTGTGCTGCCCATCGTCAATGCTCTAGCTACATACATGTTTTCCTTTCTGTCTCTCAGGATCCTGTGAACTCTGCAGAATGTACACTGACAAAAAACCGAGTCTGAGAGTCGGTGAAGCTGACTTGCTTTGCATAAACAGTTGTGGATTTTACGGTACTCCGGATACTCAAGGCTACTGCTCAAAATGTTACCGGCAAAATCTCCAGAGGAAACGTCAATCAAAATCACCTGAAAGGTAAGGAGATGCATAAATGGCAAGGTAATTATTTTGACTTAATTGAGGAAGCGCTTGAAGCGTTCAGTATCAAAACCAGCACTCTCCATTCCATTGTTCTCATAATTGTAATGTTTTCGTTGTTCCATAAAAAATCTACCGCTTGCAATTTTATGTACTTAGTCTTCTCTTAATAGAAATAGCTGTGGCTAAGCGAATTTTCCTAGTGAAAAAAGTTTGTAAAATCAAGTGCATTAGATTTGGCCGTAAAAGTGCAAAACCTGCATACTTAGTTGTGAAAATATCATCACGGATATTCCTGCTTTTGAAAATAAACTTATTAGTGGAAAACATATTTGTCATCTACATTCAAGTAGCAGAGATAGCTGATGGAAAATAGAGAAAAGCCGCAATGACGTAGGAAGTTACTTTTCAGATAACTTGGTTTAATTCAATTTATAAATCATTCTATCATATTCAATATCGATTTTCCTTTTTTTATTTTTATCTCTTCAACCTCTTACTATTTAAGCACTTTGATTGGATACATTTTCAACCTAGGTAATTTTGTTTAAATTCTGTTTTATGTTTCAGCGATTCAAAATCCCCAAGCAGTGAATCTCCAAAATCGCGTTTTGCAAAGTTTGAAGAGAAAAAACGTCAGCAGACCGATAAGAAAAATAAATTTTTAAAATTACCATTCTACAACAAATCCTCCAATTCCAAAGGTCAGTCAAAGCTTTAATATAGTTTAGTTTGGATTGAGTTTGTGTCAGAAGTGTAGGCACACCCAGGCCAATAATCGTTGGCGAAATTTCAATTTTCATTCCTTCAAATCTAAACATAACTTACCTGCGACATTAGCTTTGGATTTTAAAGCACTCCTTAATTGAAAGCCAATGCTCATTTGCATTTTCACTCCTGTTAACCATGTAACATGAGAATCAACGTTGGTAAATCCCTAAGATTATTGGGCTAGGTGCGCCTACACTTCTAAAACGACCTCTACTACCAAGTGTCAACCGTTATTTGAATTTTTCATTTTAGTTTTTTCTTGTTTAAGAGAACTTTGAGTTCAATAAGGCACTTTTTTTAGCCTCTACATCAATACATACAATGGCAGATCTAGTTACTCTTTTGAGGGAGGGGCTAAGGTCCCAAGGGGAGGGCTGAAACCTACTTTTTCAACCAAACGCCCAAAATTTCCTCGAAAATCTCCTCGTAGACAGTGTAAAAATTTGGCTCAAAAGGGGGGAGGCTGAAGCCCTCTCAGCCCCCCTTGGATCCGCGCCGGAACATTTGTGTCCTTTGCTTTCATTAATCTGATAACCCTATGTTTAGCTCTAGTTTACGTAGCTACTGAACCCTTCAATTTCCCGGCATCAGTGAAAACTACTCTCACCAAGGAATCGCCCTTTTGCACTACTCAGGGTGTTAGGTTACTGCTCTGCAGACTGGTGTAAAATTATATTCTTTTTATGGTAGATATCATTAAAAGTATTTTTATTACTACTGTAAGTAATAACTAATAGCTCTGTTTTTTTTTTTTTTCTCCCGAAGCTACCCCACGTATCTCCGAATCCCAAATAGTCAGCGGATCAGAAATCGAAGCTGAATTGGAGAAACTAAAACAAGAATATGATGAAGTTCTCACAGCAGTAGGATCGGTAGTTGTGAGCCATATTGAGGAAGCCATCACTTTTTTTCTGAAGAAACTGGATTCTGATATCGAAAAGGAAAATAAGCCTGTTGAAGATATTGCTGATCGTGCGCAGAATCAATATCAAGTGTTGATCAAAAGAATGAATTTAAACACCGTTTATGCTCGTAAGTCTGTTTACTTCAAAATTAATCAACATTTTTGTCTGTACTTCCATCTTTGTTTTCGTCTCCTTATTGGAAGGCAGTTATTGGTTTAATTATGAATGGCTTTACTCAGGGAAAAAAAAAAAAAAAAAAAAAAACGGACTTGGCATTTCCTTTAACGTGAGCATTAATGAATGTGGCAAGCTCCAAGTTTGTCATTCGTTTTCTATAGGAATGCACAGGGAACCCTGTGTTTAAGAGCAAGGAAATTCAATTATGCATCTCCTGGAGTCCTGGCCTCTCTTGATTAAAGCTAAAATCTCAGGAAAGATCCAGTGCTATTTGAAGTCCCTTTTGAGAATTACACCTGTGTTTCCATTTTCTTTTTCGAATTTTTTGTTATTTTTATTTTTCTCACAACTAATAAAAGTCAGTAGTTGAGAGAATATTCCAAGTATGCATAGCTTTCTTTCTAATTCAAACTATGCAGGTAAGTAAGCATGGCTATTCAAACACCTCAAATTATGTTTGACCTAGTAAATTAAGAGGGTGTCCGAGTTGTTTTAGTTTTTCAACAAATTTTCGTCTTACTCTTTTTCCTGATTTTTTTGATTTTTTTTTTTTTTTCTCTTGACCTTTTTGCTATTTTATTCCTATACTTGTCATAAGCTTCGTTTTTTCTTGTCCAGATGTGACTGCAGAACAGAAAGAATCCTTAGTAGATTATGTTGAAAAGTACCTGATGACTTGTCTGTACAGGTTTCTGTTCTGTCCCGCTTCAACAGCAGATGAAGAAAAAGATCTCTCCATTCAAAATAGGTCAGTGAATTCTAGTTTAAAATTTCAATCCTTATTATGTTTTCCTTGCAAATGACAAACAGGTCTTCTTTGTAACGATAGTCTAAAGATTTACCCAAATTTTAGAAGGTAGATTGCTTCTATTGTTTGTTTTAGAAAATTGACGTATCTTATCAATTAGTTCCAACCAAGGCACAGCTCTCCCTATCAAGCCTACTCCTTTTATCTTATGTAGGACGAGTTTGAAGTTGAATTGAGCAGTAGAGGTGTTTGAGTATTGAAATTTGTGGTTGAGTCGAGTTTTGCCTATTTTTTCGAGTTTCGAGTTCGAGTTTGAGTAATCGCAATTTCGCCAAACAGCAAAATAAGTTCACTAAAACTGAAAGGCCAGAAAGAGGTAAAAATACCAATACTGCTGGTTATACTATCACTCATTATTCAAAAAGCAAGGGAGGGAAGATAAAAGTTCAATCTTTCGATCAAGGGCTTTTATCTTACTTTTAGTCAAAGTTTGATGCTGCTTTGGTTGGAGGAAATTGAGTAGTTGCTGTTAAGATTGTTAAAGCTTTGCTTCCATCTATCTTTTTCTTTGCTTTGAATTTCTCAAATTCTTTGGAATTCTTCGAGCTATGTCCTCTACCCTAAATTTTGGAACAGAGTTGCGGATTTTGCATTGCAAAGTTTCACAGACTGTCGAATCTTTGCAAAGTGAGCGGTAAGAGTTGTACAAATTCAGGGTGGATAGAACAAATTTTACGAACTCCGATTTTTAACTCGCAATTATGATTTTCGAAGACACAGACTTATTTATTTTATTTTCTTTCAATTTTTTTTCAATTTTTTTTTTTTTAAAAAACAAACAAAAAAAAAACGAAAATTACTCGAATTTTCATTTTGTTCGAGTCGAGCTTTCAAGTAACTGAAAACTCAAAAATCGAGTATTTTTCGAGTACTAGAACACCTTTACTGTTCAGCAATGATGAAAGGTTCTTGAATGAGTGAGAAAAATAGTGGTTTATCAATATAAAACGCCCTTCGGCTTTCAGAATGTTTCACACTGATTTCACTTTTTTTTTTTTTTTTTTTTATCTTCAGCCTTTCAAAAGTGCAGCTTATTTGCAGGAAGAATTTTCGTTTTTCTTCCTCCTTAAAATTTGTATTGCAACTATAGTCCGTTTCATTTAAATAGAGGCTTGAGCTCTACTCTTTCCCCTTCGAGTTTTACCCTCACTCTCGTATCTGCGATGACTCGAGACATGTCCCATCGGTCGGGGATTTCGTCCATCACAATGGACTGTCCTTTGGATAGCTGTCAGTCCATTGTGATGGACGGAATCCCCGACCGATGGGACAGGTCTCGAGTCATCGCAGGTACGAGAGTGAGGGTAAAACTCGTAGTGGAAAGAGTCGAGCTCAAGCTTCTATTTAAATGAAACGGACTATAATTTCAGTGTGCCACTTATCTGAAGATCTATAAGGTACTCTAAGATGCTCCTTTGGTTTTGGGAGAGAAAATTCAGGCCACAGTTTTAGTCAATACTCAATATTTTGGTTTTTTTTCCCCCAGAATAAGGCAACTCAATTGGATCAATGCAAACCATCTGGACTGTCGGATCGATGAAACTAATGCTGATGTACGAGATCTAGTCTACAATTCTATTTTAGGTACTAAGCTCATTTGAATTCTCTTCATAACTGGGTCTAAAATGCAATGTGGAAACAGGTTGCCAAACTGCTTAAACTGTCTTTGTTTTCTCAATTATTTAAGGCTGCAATTCAGAGACTTTACTTGCAATCTGCTTGATTTGACTTTGTTTTAGGTCTACTCAAGTCGAACTGATAAGACACTCAACGTAAACTGGCAAATTTTGCAGAAATCTCGAGTTTAGTTCAAAGTAGCTGGCAAACTTTCTGAAATTGTCTCCTTTAGATTTATGCATTGGGTGGAAAAACCGTGTGTTTCTTAGAGTCATTATATATTAGAGACCACGGTAAGTCAACTTTGCGGTGGCTGACTTTTTTTTTCAGGGACTCAACAGAATAACATAGGGAGCACCATCCATCATGGACCATGTGTTGACTGATGCAACTTTAGTGCTTTGCTGTCATAAGGCAAAAACCTCAACACTTTTGCTCATGAGTCCATGTATAGTCCATGTTGGCGTTGTTTCGTTGAGGTCCAAAAAAAAAGAAGTTACTGTGGGCAAGATAGGTAGCCTGTGGTCTCTATTTTAAATTTTCTCTGGTGTTTTCAAAGCTTCTTTGATTTGCCAATTTGAGCAAATTCTTTCTTGAAAATCCCTTGAAACTCCCTTGAGAAATCTCAAGGCATTTTGGTTCTAGGTGAAATCAATTTGAATGTGGAGGACTTTTTAAGTTCAAGTCAAGTCAAACAGAACTCAAGTAAAGTCTCTCAATGGGGCTCTTATCAACTTTTGCTGTGAGCAAAGGAATAGTTCAATCTAATGTAAAAATCATCGAAAATCTTGAAAGGCACAGTAAGAAAGTCTAAAATTCAGTAATAAACTTGTTGAAGAAGGAGACATATTACAAACTCACATAACTGCTGTAACGACAAGATTGTAATGGCGGTTCAACGCAGGTATCATGGGAGATTCCTGTCCAATTTGTCACTCTCTCTTCTGAAACACAGAGATAAGTTCTCAATTTAGGTAGGTTTCTCCCTTGATACTTGCATCTCTCCGGGTTTAATTCCAATTTTGAGAATCAATTTTGTGATTCTTTAGTATACTTGTCGTCAATTGTACAGGTTATTGTTATTATACAAGAATCAATGCTTCAATACCTTGTAGCAAAAGTTTGCAAGAGTCCCATTGCACCGTAAGCCGCTCTATTGCAATACCATGAATTTGAAAATGTAAGTATGTATACTGACCAAAGTTGAACGTTTACTCGCCTGAATAAGAGCAAAAAAACAAAGTTTTAATTTGATGAGCTCGCAATGTTATTTTGAGCTTACACGATGAACTTGCAAACTGATAGGAGTCTGGATGATCAGAGTCCCTGTGCAAGTAAAATTACTCTGTCTTTTCTCATGTTTTCTCTGTCTTACGAGACACCATCCCATCGAATGCCGTCCACCCAGCTTATTAGTGCCGAATAGAAATATTGCCTTCTCATCCATCCAACTATTGGATGCTCTTCTTCTTGGAATCAGGAAATGTTGGGTAGATGAGGGAGGTTTTTATTTTTTCCACTTTTTTAATTTATATTTAATATTTAAAGCATTTTACCACATACACAAACTCCTTAAACCCTAGGTTCTCATGTTTGTTCTCAATAATTGTCTGTCTTTATTCTTCTTTTGTTTTGCTTTGACTTGTCAGCATTCCTGTTGATGGTAGCTGTATCAATGTAACTATGTTTGTTAAAAAAAAACAAAACAATAATTTTTTCCTTTTCTTTTCATGTTTACAGAGTTACTAAACATGGACTCAGTAAAAACGCCACAAGACAAACTAGGCTGCATCGTTCGTTGTTGCCGGAATATCCTCTCTCTGTTGAACTGTTCAGTCGGTGGTCCTGCGTCTGCTGATGAATTTTTACCCGCTCTAATATTTGTCGTCTTGAAAGCAAACCCAGCAAGGTTAAAGTCCAACATGAACTACATAACCCGATTTTGCAATGCCAGTCGATCAATGTCAGGCGAGGGCGGTTACTATTTCACGAATCTATCCTGCGCCGTTTCATTCCTCGAGAATCTAACTGCTGAATCATTGAACATGGACGAGACGGAGTTTGAGCAGTATATGTCAGGGAATGTCGCTCCTACAAGCACTTGGGAATGTGCTCTTGTCATGTGCGAAGGTCTTCATTTGATCAATGAGCATCTTGCAATTCTGACGGAGTTGAAGAATCATCATCACATATTTATGGACGATGTAACAAAATTCAAAAATGAAATGAATCAATTCAAAGACGAAGTACTGAAAAAAGCTGAGACATTGACTAAAGAGGCGCCACTTATTTTGAAACCGATTAAAGTTCCGACAGACATAGATGCGGAAGATCCAAAAGTTCAAGAATTACCTCCACCAATGGCACCGTTGGTAATTCAGAGCACGGATGTCAGCAACTCGGCAAATGATGATTCTCCATCTGGAGCTGAGACCATTATTAAATCATCATTACTTACCAAACCGTTGTCTCCTGTCTCGCCTGATTCAACTCTACCACCCGCAACTTCCGACGAGGCATTAACAAACGTTCATTATGATTTTGATCTCTCTGATATTAGCACTTCCGAGACTGATGAGAATTTTGGTGGTTACCACATTCTAAAAGCTAAAAGTTCCCTCCTTTCCTCTGATTTACATTCCTTAGATACTGAATCATTGCAGTCTTTCGATATGAATCACTCTATTGACTCTACAATGACAGCTGATAGAAACAGCATCGATTCTTTCTCTGTAAGCGAAAATAGGAAGCCGTTACTTTCACCGGTCAATGACGATCGTTGCTCGTCCCCCATAAACTCATCGTTTTCACTCTTGGATGAAACGCAATCTCCAACTGAAAATGGATTAACTTTACCATCTCCCCTCAAACCAGTTCCCACTGTTGACTACCAGGTAATTGATCCCTAATTTTTTAAATTTTATTTTTGAGATTCTCTTGCAAATTTATTCATCTCATTTTATTTCAGAAAGTATATTGAAGTAAGCAAATAATGAAGCTCTTGTTAACTTTTGCTACCTGTCTTTGAATAGTTCAGTCTAGCGTAAAAATCAGTAAAAATGACATTGAGGATACTAAAAAATCTGGAAATTCACTCACAGACTCACAAAATTACTTCAAAAGTTAAGGGCATGATGGCAGAGCTATGCAGGTACCATGGAAGATTCCTATCTATTTTGAGACTTTCCTCTGTGCGTTTCTACAGAGAAAAAACAAATTAGACAGAAATCTCTGCATGGTTCCCAGATAATATGTCTACATATCCGAAACTTTTTTGTCCAAAAGTTTATTTGTCCAGTTATTTTTTTGTCCAGTTATTTTTTTGTCCAATGTCATTTCGTCCAAACATCCTAATGTCCAATGAACTACAATTTCTGCGAATAAAAAGTCCATGTCCCAAACAAAACAAAACTTTCAGGAACTTTCCTCCTCTACGTGAAGTCTTGTTTCTGAAAATATCAAGCAATTTCAAGCATCAGATTATTTTGAAGGTAGTTAAAAAGTCAAGATTAAATGGCAAAGTAGGGATACTGATGGGTCTTTTTAGTATAAATCTGTCCAATTGCACCTTAAATGTTTTAGGATCATAAAACTGAAGAAGCTTGTCTTTTGATTACTTTTACGTAAATGGCTGATTTAAATTAAAATATTTTTTATTTCCAGGGATTCTCTGTCCAAGGCTGGACAATTCCCAGCATTCCATGTGAAACAGGAGCTGCTTGTGATCTAAAAAGCATTGTCAAAGACAGCCCAAACTCTGATTTGAACAAATGAATTGAAGAAACCTTTAATTTTTCCCCACCAATTTAGTAATTTGTCAAAATTGAAAATATTATGTTTTATGTGTACATATGTATGTATTTTATTCTTACTTCATATTTTTATTACTTTTCTTCCATCTTTTCTTTTTTATTTTTTATTTTTTTGGAAACTTTCACTGGAACTTTGATTTTGAGGCAAAACTAGAAAAATATAACTCTGTTGATTAGGTAAAAAAAGGCTCAGGTTTCAAAAAAGTCCATGTCCTCTCATGCTTGTTGTAATTACTTTTCTGCAGAGCTGGGCAGTTATTTGCGTAGTATTCAAGTCCCACGAGTCCCAGTATTTGGGAGTAGTTATTCTTTTTAACTGTATGTAATGGTAATCTGAGTGGATTATGAAGAATCATTGATCATGATGGTTCAATCTTATATTCTTATTATGTATTTTAGACTTGGGGTCATCCTTGATTTGTCAAAAATCCACTCTGTTACTAGTAAAGAACAATTACAAGAATTTACAAATCCCGATTATTAGGACTCGAACCCTATCCTGTTTGCCTAACTTTGCTTTTCTGTCAGGCTATTATCATATTTTGGTGCTATTCTTTTTTTTTGTCTGGTTAATGAGAGGTTGTATTCATTCAAAAATTCAACTTCGCAAAGAGGAAAAATTAATTTACAAAGTTTTGTATTTTAATTAATCCTCAAGAAACGGTTTAATCAGTTTTAAATCATGTTATTTAATTATTTTATAAAGTGATTCTTTCTTCGCACTACGCGTATTCTGAAGATCAATCAAAACTAGGTATTTACTCAACTTACTCGTCAGACTGATTTTTTATCGTAAACACTTTTCACCCAAACTTTTATTTTTTTCCTTCAGTCAAATAATTCAGTTTTTGAGCCACATTCAACTAGTAGCATGCATCGGATATGAAATTAGGGCAGGCAATATGCATTGAAAAGTCATACTTTAAAGTCTTTGTCTTTAAATTCTCAAATCAATATGTATTTTTTTAGCCAATTGTGACATTTTAAAATGTTTGTTGAAAAACCGACACAAGTTGTGCTTTTGGATCATTTGTCTGCTAATGAACACAAAAATGAAATCCTAAAATCAATCCTCTAAGTATGTAAGAATTTTGTATCATTGCAAGTTCATAAACACCCATGCGTGCTCATTTCTTTTTACTGTATTTTATCATGTCCATATTAAAAAAATTTGAGTCTTTTAATTTTCAGTTTTACTTATACAATTTTATTCAGTATTTTTTTAAATGTTTGAATGACTCCTTTTAATTTATTGCATGTTTCTTAAAGTGCCCCAGGGCTTTTGGCCGAGTCAATGCCAGGAAGAAAAGGAAGGTGAAAGTGTAAAAATCGAAACAAAGAGCAAGCACCAAGTTTCATTGCTTGGAACTATCATTCTCTGTAAAATACCTGATTGTTGTTATTGTTTAAAGTTTCATACATTAAATCAGTTTTAATTTTATTTAAATTGAATTATTTTCATTAAGTTTCTGCTATACCATCAACTATTGGCAAATATGTATTGCTCAATCACAATAGCCACGAAAAGGGGTCATTCCGGTGGCGCCAGTTCAGTGGTGCGAAAGTCAAGAAAAGCCGAATAAAAGATGGCCGACAAAAGAAGAAAACACTGTAAATGACGTGGAATATGATCAGAAGTAGGTTTGTTATGGAGGTGGATGGAAGTGGAACTCACTATTTAGTGTTTTTCTCGCTTCGTTGATTTTAGTCGATTTGATTATCTCTCTGTGAATGCTTTTACACCGACATACTTGTCTAGCGTTTTCTTCTTTTGTCGGCCATCTTGGATTCTGCTTTTGATTTTTGTGCCACTGTAGATGACGCTGGAAGCGAGTCGTGCATACGTGTTAAATATAAGTACCTTGGGCCGACTGTAGTATGGTAGTGTAGTTAAAGAATGCTGTGGTTCACTTTTATATAATCTAAGGAGAGGAAGAATTCTCATTCCTTCAAACAGCTTCTTTTCAAGGGAGAAAATTTAGGTAATCTTGAGCAGTGTTTAAGATGTAGGGGAGACCGGGGTTATCTGGATCAGGTTTTTTGTTTGCTTCTTTGCAAAGAAAGAGAAGCACACAATCTAGAAAATGGTGCTAAATATTAGTTCAGGATACTCTAAGCAAAATAATTCTTCATGAACCAGATATCCAGATTGTTTATCTTTGGTGCTAGAACCAGTTTTTTACAAAAATCCATTTTGATCCAGATAGCCCCTACCCGGGGTTATACGGATCACCCCTGGGGCTATCTGGATCACCTGTATCAGGGCTACCTGAATAACTTGTAAAACGAAAAGAAAAATAAAGTTACAAATTCAATATTTTATATAATGACAAAATAAAGTTAGATGATGAGGGGGAGAGGTTATCCGGAGGAAAATTTGAAATTTGACCCCTCCCCTTCCCTCAACCCCCCCCATTTGTTTTGCTTGTTATAATAATAAATGTTTATTAAAAAGATGTTTTCTTTTCATTTATTTCTTAAAATAAATGCCAACAGAAAATATTAAGACGTACATAGGTAGGTAGAGCTCGTTTTAGAAGTGTAGGTGCACCTAAACCATAATCTTTGGTGAGTTCTCGACTTTATTTCCTTCAAATCGAAACTAAAGTTGCCTCTGGCTTTAATCGGTCGCTTTCAAAGTGTTCCCATTGAAAAGTGAACACACAAACTCATTTTCATTCATTTGAATCGAGTAATATCAGAAATAATGTTGAAAAATTCCAAAGATTATCGATCTTAGTGCACCTACACTTCTGAAACTACCTCTATACGTAGTTTCTAGATAGTGAAAAGGACGTGGCACAACCCTTATGGGAAATGGCCTACGGTCAAACTTAATAAATGTGGCATCATTTTTTTCGTCTCGTCATCCTGATCAAAAAGTCTCACGGGCGCAATAAATTATCATCGCTGGTTTTCGAGATAATCGAGCTTAAAGTTTGAGCAAGTCTCGATCACCAGGGACTAATTCGCTCAAGAATCGAGCGTGCGTCCTATACCTACGAAGCGGCTCACCGCCGACTGGCGATGGCTACCGCTACTCTATTGCTCACACTCTGTCCGGAGTTGACGCCCTCCTTTCTCCCACTCCGAGTGGAGTGTGAGCAATAGTATCGGCAGCCATCGCCAGTCGGCGGTGAGCCGCTTCGTAGAAAGGACACACGCTCGATTCTTGAGCGAATTAGTCCCTGGCGATCGAGGTTTGCTCAAACTTTAAGCTCGATTATCTCGAAAACCAGCGATGATAATTTTTTGCGCCCGTGAGACTTTTTGATCAGGACGACGAGACGAAAAAAATGATGCCACATTCATTAAGTTTGACCGTAGGCCATTTCCCATAAGGATTGTGCCACGTCCTTCAAGAGTTAAATGGAAGAACGATAAAATTCATCCTGTTAAATCTGTCCTGTTTTCCATCGGGTTTCTTGCACTTGCCTTTAGGTTTATAATTTCTTACCATTTTCGTAATAATGAGGGACCTAGAAGTAACCCAAGGTATATGGAGAACAGGTATGGACAACACTCTGAGGCAGGCTCTGATTGGTTGAGAAAAAAGCGACTCCGCCGCCATTTTTCTGACCGCGCGATTCAAATTTAGATTTCACATCTTGAAAAAGGAAGTGAACAACTTAATTGATGATGTTAATCCATTCTATAGTCACAACATTAACATTTAAAGATAAAAATTACATTTCATTGTTCAAATAAATAAATTATATGTAATTATGTATTGCGTCAGATAAACTTCCCCTTCAAACCTAACCACAAACAACAATGAAGGATACACGGTGTAAAAAGGGGACAAGATGACGGCTAAGTCGCTTTTTCCGAAGTGGCCACGCCCCCTGAGCCGAGTGTTGTCCATACCTGTTCTCCATATACCTTGGAAGTAACCAAACACAAAGGAAAGATGAGAAAAATGTATAAAAGCATAGATCCAGATAACCCCGGGGAGACTGATTCAGATAGCCCCGAACTAGGTTAAATTTTCAGAGGTTGTGTAAAAAAGTGAGAAATACAGAAAAGTAAAAATCAATTCATTCAGAGTCCTGCAAATTGAGTCTAATCTGTAGGAAATTAACTGGAACACACAAAAATAATCACTACCTACTTACCACAGTAAACAAACATCAAATAAAAAAAATCCACGATTTGTTGTTTTTTCAGTGGGGTTATGTATAAACAATCACTGTTGACAGCGACAGCGTTGCCGTATGTGCAGTTCTCGCTGAAAATATACCTTAGTACAAGCAAAGAATAATAATACAATCAGAACGGAAACTCTCATAACAGCCAATGGAAGCAAGTTTGGAATTTATCGGCACAAGTAGGCAACGCTGTGGTCCTATTTCCCAACATGGCGGCGTGTGTGATTTGTGTTGAAACTCATTTATTTCTGTAAATTCTGGAAAGAAATCTTAAGTTTCCGGCCTCACTTTTATTCTAATGGCATTTCAGAATGAAAATTTCGCGGATCATGTCCTAAATTTTTTTTTCGAGCGCGAATCCAGATGTAAACATCCTATATCCCAACATGGTGGACGCGAAATGAATTTGCTTCAAAATCCGACAGAGTTTCCGTTCTGGTTGTATTATTCTGTGGTACAAGGATGATAATATAAAGGAGGATGGCTCAGAAGAGAAGAGACCGAGGTGCCATATGTGGCGAGCTCTGTCGGTATCGGTCTCAACTAAGGAATTGACAGGTGGAGCGACCTGTACGACACCCCCGAGAAACTGTTCGATGGGGCGAGTCATTTCCAATTCGAAGCCTTTTAGTGTTGCCAGATCGAGGGTAAAAAGCCGTATCGTCCCCATTTAAAAGAATGTAAAACGTACGGCTTTTTCACTCCAATCTGGAAACACCGCAGTTGGCCGTTGCCAATGTTGTTTTCAGTTTTCAAACAAAAACATGAAGTACCACGTGCATTTCTCCGACTGTTTAATTCTTTATTCTCTTCATTACTTCATTCCAGTTTATCAATCGACCAACCGCAATAATAAAGTTGTTTCAACGAACTAGATTCTCCGTAACTCATCAGTATCCCTTGTCCTTTTCTGGGACGGCAAATATTGACGAAAGTATTCGTTACAAGTGACGGTTCTCCACCTGAACAACCGTTTTTCATGAACTTTCAAGATATTCAACGAAAAACGGTTGAAAAGAAAAAAAAAAAAAAAAAAAAAAAAAAGGGTCAAAAATGCCGATGTTTTTCGGGCGTCATGAACTCATCAGTATCCCTTGTCCTTTTCTGGGACGGCAAATATTGACGAAAGTATCCGTTACAAGTGACGGTTCTCCACGTGAACAACCGTTTTTCATGAAGTTTCAAGATTTTTAACGAAAAACGGTTGAAAAGAAAAAAAAAGAAAGGGTCAAAAATGCCGATGTTTTTCGGGCGTCATGAACTCATCAGTATCCCTGGTCCTTCTCTGGGACGGCAAGTCCTCACGAAAGTATTCGTTACAAGTGACGGTTCTCCAATCTCCACGTGAACAACCGTTTTTCATGAAGTTTCAAGATTTTTAACGAAAAACGGTTGAAAAGAAAAAAAAAAAAAAAAACAAGCAAGGAAAATTCCAACACGCAGGTGTTGGAAAAGCGTGCCACTAAAGTCTGAACAGCTTTAATGCTTTTGCTAGCAATGATAATTCATCAAAGAGGAACCACTTGACATGGAGCTGATCTCGAGAAAATTGAGTCCAAAGTTGAAGAGCTAGCATTTAAACAAAAAACTCGGAATGACTTACGTTTTGATTTCATTCAACTACCGTGTTATGTTTTTGCATTTCAACACCGAAAAAAAGGAATTTCCTATGCAGGAAAGGTACCTACTTAATTTTTAGCGTTTAAAGTGACTTGGTTACTTTCTTCTTTTTGTTTGGCATAATCACGAAAACCGAATCTCTAAGAGAAACCAAACGGCAGAGTTGGTTTACACTGTTGATATTTTAAAATCCGTTAATCCGGACTTAAGTCCGTTCCCAATTCTATAAAAGGAACCAAGTCGGAGTTGGTTCCTTACGTGACTCGGATTAAGGTTTAAGAAAAAGGAACCAAGTTCTCATTTAATTTCATTATATGGACAATGACTTCAATGAGGCTCACCAGCTCACTTTTACCTGGAATTTTGACGGGAAATAGTTGTTATTAGAAGAAGCACTCGTTGCTTCGAGATTCAGTATTGCTAGGTCTATCAATCAATAACTCAATTTTATCAAAGATGTCACTCAGTTCTTTTGTGAGAAGTGCTGTCCAATTGAGCTTGTTTGGTGAGAAATTATGAAAAAAATAAATTTAGATCAGATGTATCTATAAGGAGATGAGTCAAAGGCGTTGTTTTTTTGTGTTTGTTTTTTGTTTTTTGTTTTCAAAACTTTGGAGGGCTTTAGTTCAGAAGAGAAACATCTGTAGCACATATTCATGTAGAAAAATAAAGCCTTATATAGGTACATGTTCACCCCAAAAATACACTCCATAAGTTTGGCACTTAAGTTTTGCAACACCCTATATTCTTGATATTTTGCTCCCCGCCACCCTTCACAGAACACAACATCTTGACCATGCAAATTTTTAAAATCACAGTTTGACTGTAGAGATATTTTCTCCCCCCCCCCCCTCTAACGAAAAAGGGGAAAATGGATCGCCTGTCTTTGATGTTCGTCGTATGCGCGTGCACAGATTGTTCGGCTTTACGACTGCATTTTGGCTTTCTTTATAATGCGTTTTGTGGGTTTATGAATGGCTTTTATGACTATTTGATGCCGCCAATGTAATTTTCAGGCGATTTTACATAAAAATCAAAGCTCTATAGCGCTGTAGCAAAAGTTTGCAACAAACCTATTGAAAGCTGAAAAAAGAAAATTATTTGATAAGTGTTATGGAAAATGGACGATCCATACTTATTAGGAGAATTGAGAATAGGAGGAACGATAATGAAAAGAGAGAGAGGCGCGGATAATGATATGATCTCGTCTATAGATACAATAAGAGTTCTTATAAGCACGATCCATACTTATTAGGAGAATTGAGAATAGGAGGAACGATAATGAAAAGAGAGAGAGGCGCGGATAATGATACACTGAAAAAAAAGGTTTGTTGGAAGAGCATGGGGCATTGCTAAAATAGCAATTGCTAATAGCAAAAAAACGTTACACTCTTCAATTTGCTGGACTGGCAAAACAGTAATTTGCAATTCTATAAAATGACAGTTTTGCTCGAATAACAAAATGTTTTGGAAGAATTGCAAACATTTACTTTGCAAAAATTGCAAATTAAGGATTGCAAAATTAGCAAAGTATGTTTGTCATTTGGACATTTTGAATTACAAAACTGACGAAATGAGTTTGGTAGACCAGCAATTTTCAATTTGCAATATCAACAATTTCCCTTTTGTTCAACCAGCAATTTTCAATTTGCAATATTAACAAAACGTTTTTGTTCAACCAACAATAATTTTACTGTACAAGTTACAATACATAACTCGCCATTCGATCATTATCAAATTGCAATTTATACTAGGTAATATTGTCATGCAATTAGGTTGGGCACACAGCGCGCTGCTACCAAATACCGCGGACTCTGTGGTTATTCCTAATTTTTTAGCTGTCAAGTTCCCGACCGGGATTTGAACCGACAACCTACCTATTCCTATAGATTCCTAATCCAGTATCCTATCCAATACACCAGCTAGAGCCGATGGTGAATGCGGACACAATTTCGGTATATAAGCTTGCGGGCGGCAAAAAAGGACAAATAGCAGTTGTTTAACGTCCGATTTGCATGAAATTTGGTAGCCAGGGGTATTTTTGGTCAAGAAAAACGAATCTGATGTTGGATTTTCAAAATATTAAAAACCATTTGGGATATATAGGGTGATTCAAAAATAATGCACCTTTTAACTTTTTTCCTTATCGATGGAACATTGCGCCATTTCCCTACGTTTATAGCTGTTTTAGGGGGTGCTATTTTCGATGGCTCTTACTCAAGAGATATAGTGGGGGGTGGAGGGGCTTAGTATAATAGATTGGGGGGTAACTTTATATACAGGGTGGCTGTAAAGTAACTGAAAGTGGTCATAACTTTTGCACTATTAAAGATATTTGGACGTGGTTTGCGCCGTTCTTTATCTTTTCGAAGGACCAATTCGCTAGGGAAATTTTCGAAATTAAGACCCCTGGGGAAGTTTCCCTAGGGTGGAGAGGTAAACTCGAAAACAACTATCTTTAAAATATGGGCAAAAATAGTTTCGGTCTATCTTGTACTGATATTTTGGGAGGTGATGGAACTTGATTTTAGGCGTCCAAAACTGGGATTACTTTTGATCCAGCCCATTGAGAACCGGGAAGAGGGAAGGAATGTCTATCAAAACACGAAAATCTTCATAACTTTTAAATAAAACGTTGATTCAAGGGTGAAATTTGTAAAACAAATTTAAATAATAGTTTTGTCCGGGGGAAAAAGTTATAAGTGCAGTTGATACGGTTAATTGAATCAGGCGTAACTCAAAGTAAAAAAAAAAGCAGGGAAAATTCCAACACGCAGGTGTTGGAAAAGCTTGCCACTAAAGTCTGGACAGCTTTAATGCTTTTGCTAGCAATGATAATAATTAGACAGCATTCATTAAAAAGAAACCACGTGACATGGAGCTAATCTCGAGAAAATTGAGTCCAAAGTTGAAGAGCTAGCATTTAAACAAAAAACTTGGAATTACTTACGTTTTGATTTCATTCAACTACCGTGTTATGTTTTCGCATTTCAACACCGGAAAAGTAGAATTTCCTATACAGGAAAGGTAGGTACTTAATTTTTAGCGTTTAAAGTGACTTGGTTCCTTTCTTCTTTTTGTTTGGCATAATCACGAAAAACGAATCTCTAAGAGAAACCAAATGGCAGAGTTGGTTTACACTGTTGATTAATTTAAAATCCGTTCATCCGGACTTAAGTCCGTTCCCAATTCTATTAAAGGAACCAAGTCGGAGTTGGTTCCTTACGTGACTCGGATTAAGGTTTAACCTAATCAGAAAAAGGAACCAAGTTCTCATTTTATTTCATCATATATGGACAATGACTTCAATGAGGCTCACCAGCTCACTTTTACCTGGAATTTTGACAGGAAGTTGTTGTTATTAGAAGAAGCACTTGTCGCTTCGAGATTCAGTATTGCTACGTCTATCAATCAATAACTCAATTTTATCAAAAATGTCACTCGGTTCTTTTGTGACAAGTGCTGTCCAATTGAGCTTATTTGGTGAGAAATTATGAAAAAAATAAATCTAGATCAGATGTATCTATAAGGAGATGATTCAAAGGTGTTGTTTTTTGTGTTTGTTTTTGTTTTCTGTTTTTTGTTTTCAAAACTTTGGAGGGCTCTAGCTCAGAAGAGAAACATTTGCAGCACTTATTCATGTAGGAAAATAAAGCCTTAAATATATGTTGACCCCAAAAATACTCTCCATAAGTTTGGCACTTAAGTTTTGAAACACACTATATTCTTGATATTTTGCCCCCCCCTCCACCCTTCATAGAACACAACATCTTGACCATGCAAATTTTTAAAATCACAGTTTGACTGTAGAGATATTTTCGTTTCCCCCCTTTCAACGAAAAAGGGGAAAATGGATCGCCTATCTTTGATGTTCGACGTGCGCATGCACAGATTGTTCGGCTTTACGACTGCCATTTTGGCTTTCTTTATAATGCGTTTTGTGGGTTTATTAATGGATTTTATGACTATTTGATGCCGCCAATGTAATTTTCAGGCGATTTTAATCAGATTCAAAACTCTATAGCGCTGTAGCAAAAGTTTGCAACAAACCCATTGAAAGCTGAAAAGAGAAAATTATTTGATAAGGCTCGCTTTGACCGGACTCCGCACTCCGCAGGAGGCGCGCCCCAGCGAACGACCGAACGGATACCATTATGTTTTGCTTTTGTAATTAAAATAATTTGCTGTTTTATAAAACAAATTGCAATTTTCGCAAAAAAGTTAATTTGCAATTTGAGCAAAATACATTTTGTTACCTTTAAAAAAAGTTATTGCTGTTTTCCAAAACAAATTGCAATTTTTGCAAAAATGTCAATTTGCAATTTGAGCAAATTGGAATTTTGCCATTTTTATAAATGTTTTTGCAAATTGGCCGATTTATTTTGCTCGTATAGCATTTTTTTAATTTGCAATTTTTACAATTTTTTTATTTGCTATAACTACAATTCAATTTTGCTCTTTTTACTATTTGTATTGATAAACTAGCAAATTGTTTGTTATGTTTACATAAAAAATGAATGCAAAAACTGCAATATTTTAATTTGCAATATTTACAATTTTCATTTTGTAATTTTTACAAAACTATCGCTCAATTATCCATGAGCATGTATAAACCAGCAAATTGATTAAATTGCTATTTCAGCAAAGCACATTTTGATATTCCAGCAATCATTTTTTTTTTCAGTGTATGATCTCGTCTATAGATACAATAAGAGTTCTTATAAGCTAAGTAACAAGAGCAGGGAAGGCTCCCGGCCTGACATACCGGAGAGCTCACGCCATCTGGCGACTAATACTGGAACTAATATTACTACACTCTCCCCCGCTAGAAAAAAAATTCAACAGAATAAGACTAGAAAAAATAAAATTATAATAAATAACAAAAAAAAATCACTTTTCTTTTTTTTTTATGTAACATTTTCTCATAAAGTTTATTTAGGAACATAATCTTTCAAACGTAATGGAGGTCTTCGTTCTCTAGAAGTAGATGAGTTACCCGATACATTTGAACTTGGATGACTTGAAACACTAGAAGGCAAATTTCCTCGACCCCTACCAAGAGAAGGGCGCTTAGGTGCTGCTTGGCTCGACGAACTTGATGTTTTCGGCATAATTCCCACGGAAGAGGAGACACATGGAACAACTGACGCCTTTGATAGAGATGAGGTAGATGGTTGATCCGGAGACAAAGTAATCACAGGAATTTTTGCTACGCTTACTGGTGGAGATTGAGGACTTTTGAGACTATCTTGACTAGATTGATGAGGTTCATATTGCGGTGGAATGGTAACTGGTGAAGATCTACTGGTTCCTTGAGGACTTTGATACAGGGCATATTCAAAAACAGTTGGCTGCTGGGCAAAAGTAACTTGTTTCCTAAGATTGACATTGGTTGGCAAAGACACATTTGATTCAGGAACATTTTCTTCCATTTCTGCAGGAGCATTGGATTCTTGAAAACTGGCTCGTAACTGATTTATATGACGTTTTAGGACATAATTGTTGTCAAGTTTAATTAAATAATGCAGACGTCCTAGCTTCTTTTGGACGATTCCTTTTTGCCACTTGTGAGTTTTATCTTTGTAGGCACGAGCAAGAACTTTTTGACCGACAGAGAAAAAGCGAATTTTTCCTAAGGTGACATTCACATTCTTAGATGGTTTGAAAGGAAAAATTGCATCAAGGCGTAGCCTCATTTTTCGGTTCAAATATAATTCCGCTGGACTAAGATTGTCAGCGAGAGGAGCGGCTCTAAATTGGAAAAGAATCTTCTGAACTTTGGTTCGAATATCACCTGGTTCTTCAGACATTTTCAAAAGTTTACTTTTTAAAATTTGTACGTATCTTTCCGCTAATCCATTGGTAGCAGGATGATTCGGAGCACTGAAACATTGAAATATTCCTCGAGCTTTACAGTAATTGGAAAAAAATTCACTTGAGAATATTTTGGCGTTGTCAGACACAAGCATATTTTAGGATAACCGTGATTTGAAAAAATATCTTCAAGAAGTTCTGCAGTGGATTCAGAGGTTGGCGCTTTTGAAACTACTTTGATTTCTGGCCATTTAGATTTTGCGTCTACCAAAATTAGAAAAGAAATACCATTGACTGGCCCCGCATAATCAATGTGAACTCGATCAAAGTTCTGAGGCGGAACTTCCCACTGGTGCAACGGTGCTTTCTGAGGTGTCTTCTGGGTAAGCGCACAGCTGTTGCAGGAACGGACAAGACGGTCTATTTCTGAGTCAATTGATGGCCAGTAACAGTACCTTGGGGCCCAGTTGCTTCTTTTTTGTCATTCCTGAGTGAGTTGAATGAAGTTCTGACAATATAATAGAACGGAGAGAAGCAGGGATATATACACGATTACCTTTAAATAGAATATTGTCTTTCAGTGTGAATTCTAGGGCATTTTTGTCAGATGAGTCTTGACGGAGTTTAGAGATTATGTCGGCTAGCACAGGGTCTTTCATATTTTCCCGTTTCCCCAATGATTTCACTTGTGACAACTGGACTGGAGATCTGGTACAGGGTTTGTTCTTGATTTGCGACGTTATTTTCGTGACATAACAATTCTTGGATTCCATTTCGTCAACATCTGGAATCGGGGGGTGCCGTATGTGGGAAACCTTGGGGGATTCAGGGGGAAAAATCAGGTTGAACAAAAAAAAAAAAATTATAAAATTTTGAAAATAAAAATTTAAAATTTGGGCCCAAAATCATGAAAAAAAAAAATCATAAAATTTATATTTTTTTTCCCAAAAATTTGTTCTTCCCCCCTCTCGGGAAACCAGGGCACGTGTCTGGAATTGAGAATCTTGAAAAATAATCAACATTTGCATGATCACTTGCTGGGCGATTTTTAATTTCAAAATTTAAAAATTTTGCTAAATATGCAGCGTAACGCAACAATCTTGCTGCTGTCATAGGCGGTAATGCAGCATGCTGATGGAATATGTGAGTTAACGCCTTGTTGTCGGTGATTAGAGTAAATTTCCTGCCATAAACATACATAAAAAAGCGATCAAGTGCGAAAACGATTGCGAGTGCTTCGCGGTCGATCTGGCTATAATTTTTCTCGGCTTGAGTCAATGAACGCGACACACACATGATTGGCCTTTCTACATCATCAATTGTATGAGACAAAATAGCTGAGATACCATGAGGGCTTGCATCGGTAGCAACAGACAGTGGCAAATCAGGATCAAATGCTATGAGAACTTTTTCACTTGCTAATATAGATTTCAATGTTTTGAATGCAGTATCGCATTCTGGTGACCAATAGAAACGAACGTTTTTTCTCAATAAATTTCGAATGGGAAATGTGTTTTCTGAGGCATTAGGGATGAACCTTGAATAATAGGTTATGAGCCCTAACAATTGTTTCACACCTGTGACATCTGTGGGAGGTGCTGCTTCCATTATTGCTCTGACTTTTGACGGATCTTTCCAGATTTTACGTCCCTCGATGATATAACCAACATAGCTAATTTTCGTGACAAAGAAGATACATTTTGAGCGGTTGACATGTAAATTAAGTTCTTGAAGGCGCTTGAAGAGTGCTAAAAGGTTTTGTTGACATTCCGCAAGGGTAGGTCCATGAACCAATATGTCGTCAAAATAAACAGTTACTCCTTTTAATCCAAAAAGCAGTGATTGTAAATGTTTATTCCACAGACCTGGTCCTGGTTTGATACCAAAACTCAACCTATTGAATGTATAAGTACCCTTGTGGGTTGAAATTGTTTGAATCTTCCGAGAATCTTCATCCATATCAAGGTGGAGATAAGCTTTAAATAAGTCAATTTTGCAATAATATCTGGATTGACGGAGTTCGGTTAGTAATTCATCAATTTTAGGAATAGGGTGATGAACATCAACTATTTGCGGATTTACAGTTCCTTTATAATCAACGCAGAGACGTATTTTTCCATTATCCTTTATAAATTTGGGACTAATGGAGAACCCCCAAACACTATTTTCGATGGACGTAATAATGTCTTCTTTTTCTAAAACATCTAATTCTTTATCGATTAAATCTCGAATTGCATACGGAGGATCTCGAGCTTTTCGGAACCTTGGTTTAGCTCCGGCTCTAAGTTCTAAACAACCTTTAACAGTTGGAATTTTTCCTACCGTTTGCTTAAAAATAGAAGGGAACATTTCTACTAATTGACTTTCTGAGATGTGTTCATTTTTTGAATTTTCTGGAGACAAATTACAGACTTTTTGGTCCAATTCATTTAGAACAAGGTTTAAATGGCGGATCCATGACCTTCCTAAAATAGCAGTGAAGTGCGATGGGACAATATATAATGTTTCTTTCGATGTGACATTGTTATAAGTGACAGCGACTTTTTTCATACCGAGAGGCTTGACGATACCTGAATCATAAGTTCGAAATCTGATGAAGGTTGGAGACAAATCATGAATACCAATTTGGTTGCAAATAGAGATTGGAAGGAGTGTGAACCCACATCCAGAGTCAACCTCAAATTTCACTGGCTTATTTTCGATCAGGACAGTACAATAATATTTATCAGAATCTATTAAGTTATGCAAAAGGGAATTCAATGGATTCCGGGCTAGTAATATAAGATAAATCCATACAGGAATCAAAATTTGCTATGGAATCAGAATCGACAGTAGAATACAAATCAACAATGTGCACTTTGTTATTTGAACTGAGAAGTGTTGTAATGCAGACTTTAGACACATGGCCTAACTTACCACAGGAGTTGCAGTTTACAGATGAACGATTCACCTTACACTCTTGGTATTTGTGGTCATTACGCCCACACCTGAAACAAAGATCTGCAATTCCTAATCTGTTGTAGTCAATTCTTGATTTATTTTTACTGCGAGAGCGACTGTGCGGGGAATTACTGCGATTTCGAGCGGAGGATTTGGAACTGTGATGACTGGAGTTGGACTGAGATCTTGAAATGCTTGCTGATGATTTGTGAAATGACGGAGACCTGAAAGTTGAAGTTCTGGAAGCGTGAGATTTCGAAAGTTTATGAAAATCCGTATTTTACACTAATGGCACGTTTAATTTCTTGGCTATCGACAAACGATGACTGGAGAGCAAGAGCTTTATCTACTGCATCCTGGAACGTTATTGCTTTATCCCTGAGTAATTTTTCACGTATAGAAGAATTTCGCAATCCTCTTATGAACTGAGCTCTTAAAAAAGGTCAGCGATAGAACTGTGACAACTTGTACAGTTAAAATCACAAGTCGATAGAAATCTACGGAGGGCTGCGACATATTCTCCAATCGATTCATTATCATTTTGAAGTCTGCACAGGGAAAAGGTGCTGTTCTATTAACACATTGGGAGCAGGACTGAGATATTTAGTTAATAGATCAATTATTTCTTGATAGGAAAGTTCATTGATTGATTTTGGAGCTGAGATTGCTGAGAGGATTTCATAAATTTCACTTCCAACGTTGTTGAGAAACAATTTCTTGACCATGGTAGCGTCGGTGGTCGTAGACAAACCTTTCATAGAAATGAAATTTTCGAATCTTTCAGTATATTGAGAGAATTTTTTAGTGGACTTGTTGAAATGTTCAAAATTTAAGATGATTGGTACATTACCATTACCGACTTCTGAGTTACCGGCAGCAGGCTGATTCTGCATGGCTCGAGAAAGAATGCTGGTGAAGGATTCCATGAAATTTTGAATTGGTCGTTGTCCATTTTGTTGGTCGTAAGATTTTCTTCAGTGTGACGAATTTAAAAGAATTTTGAGACGATCAGGATTTCTTTCTCTTATGCTGAGACGATTCTGAGAAGGGGGACACGTGTATTGATAAGAAGTGCTGCGCGATCGCGATTCACGATTGAGGTTACCCGGGTTAGCGATTTCATTTTGGAATATTCCCGATTGAATTTAATTTCCGAGACGATACGAATGAACGAACGATTTTACTTACACCTCGTCGCCAATTGTTATGGAAAATGGACGATCCATACTTATTAGGAGAATTGAGAATAGGAGGAACGATAATGAAAAGAGAGAGAGGCGCGGATAATGATATGATCTCGTCTATAGATACAATAAGAGTTCTTATAAGCTAAGTAACAAGAGCAGGGAAGGCTCCCGGCCTGACATACCGGAGAGCTCACGCCATCTGGCGACTAATACTGGAACTAATATTACTACAATAAGGCTCGATCTTTTTTACCCACATAAACTATAGACAATAGATATTTCTAAATCCCTCCACCTTTTAAACGGCTTGTTCAGGGATCAAAAATGAGGTTGCGTTCTTTTGAAGTCAAAAAGCGTCATTTTCGGAAAAGCCGTGATTCTAAATAATAAACAGTTTTTTTTTCTTCTTTTTTTCCATTTTGGGTGCTGTCAGCACTTATTGCGATTGTCACGATGTAGATATGTAAGATACATAAAAGGAACACTTGCGAATTCATGAAAAAATAATCCTTTAATATACAGAACTAACCATTTCAGGTGCTCTTTACACGTCAAGCATTCTAGGGGTATAGATCAGTAGGTGTGGAGGTTTAAGGCGATTGTGGATTTTAATGGGTCTGTTACAAACTTTTGCTACAACGATAAATAGTGTTTCATCGTAGGTAAAATCGCGTGAAAAGTCCATGGGTGGCATCAGAAAGTCATGAAATGCGATAATAAACTCACAAGAGATGTTTAATGAAATGCAAGATGGCGGTAAAGTATCGAGCAGGCCGTATGCATGCACCTTTAACATCCAAGAATTGCCAACGTTGACAACCTCAAAGCGTCAGAGGTTATGTGTTTTATTTACATTGTGATTGGGTGTGATCGATATTGTGAGGTTGGCTATCCTTGGATGTTCGTGGTGCATACATACAGGTTGCTCGATATTTTACCGCCAACTTGGAGTTCTTTAAAACGTCTCTTGTGAGTTTATTATCGCATTTCATGACTTTCTGATGCCCCCAAATGGACTTTTCACGCGATTTTACATGATACAGAACACTCTATAGCGCTGGAGCAAAAGTCTGCAACAGACCCATTTCCCCTCCCCCATTTATTTTGTTGAAAAGTATCGAAAGTTTACAGTCAAAACTAAGCCATTATTCATTACAACTCATTGTAATATTATTTTTTTTTCTGTTGCCATCGGTCGATATCATGTTTCGTGTTGGAGAAGCAAAGTTCCATATGGACCTATAATTTCCAAAATTTGAAGAAGCTTCCAGTAAAAAATACTGTACACGCGAGAAACTTTTTAGGATAGGTAAATAAGTTATTCCAGTGTCAATTCCATAGCCGCAACAAGGAGGCTGTCCAGGGGTGGAAGACACGTGACAGCCCCTCTCACTTTTTAGAGCTATTAATGCGAATTTTACCCCCGTCCCTTTGTTCTGGATTTTAAAAACCTTTTTTTTGCAACAAAACGCCCAAAATTCCTCAAAAACCCCTTGATTGCATAGACGCTCATAAAGGGGTTTTCAATTTGCCGATCCCCCAGAATTTCAAATGTTTCCAATGACCAAGACCTGTTTAGTGAGACGTCATGAAAAAAATTGGTTCCAAAAAAAGGCTCCGCCTCACTCGCGCTCTCGTGGGTTTTCCCATATGAAACACGATCCAAATTTTCAAATACAAGTGCTAGTAAACAACATGTTCTTTGCACCAGCTGTGTTTATCACACCATTGGGTTCCACGTCCCTTATAAAAATTTCCGATTGTTTCAATGAATTTTCCGATAGGATATATATTCCCGCGCTTTTTTTCCCATAGAAATAATCGAAATTCCATAGAGACAATCGGAATTCGTGTAGATTCAAGCGCGCTGACTATAGCAACGATAGGTTTCATGATTGAAATAAGGCGAAATCATCTATGGCTCTATTCTTACAGTTTTAACAGCCACTTTTTTCTCAGTGATAAAATATGAGCCCGCTATATTACAAACTTTTTGAAACATCGCGCATCAATGCACAATCACAGTTATCTCGAAGAAAGTCCTATGTTTTGTCCTTGTCACACTCACAGTTTCTTATGAGCACAAAATTCTAGGATATAGGCTCATCAGCACCATCACGACATGTGTTATACCTCGAGAAATAGCTTCGATACGAAGAGAAGTTAGAATGATTGAGTGTCACGGCGGTGATACTCCCATAAGAGACCGTGAGTAAGACGAGGACAAAACGTAGAACATCTTACGGTATAACTGTGATTGTAAAATTTGCTTGATTGTAAATTCGCTTGTGATCTTTTAGGAATTATGTTTAGAGTGAAAAGATACTTTAAAATACGTGGAATCTAATGGTGCAATAAAATTTGAGAAAACTGTTCTTTAACTAGCATAAATTTGCGTTCGAAAATTGGATCTGATTCCTTATAGGTAAATCAAAGAGAGTGAGAGATAGAGCATTTGTTTGGAACCAATTCTGATCGTGGCGTCATCACTAAACAGGGCTACTTAAGGATATGAACGAGTCCCTCTCTTTTTTATTCCCCGGCCGCTCTTTATCAATACCTCGCCGTCACTTCTTTCCGAAACCCTCGTCAAACAGATTTTGACACATTTACGACCGCTTAATGCACCGTGAAGAAATCTTGTGACCGGTGGAGCCCATAGGCGAGGGGCAAAGAGGGTTCCTGCGGGAGATGTTTCCACCCCCCTCCTGCCTTTGAATTTTGACTCATAGGTTGGCACAAATGACTTAGGTTGCTGGACCTGTATGGAATTCTCGTTCAAAGGAATTCGACTTTGACGCTTAATAACTTATTGAAATTAACAGGAATACCAAAACGTTTACAATTTTAAGAAAATAGACGCCGAGACCTCCTGGATTGCAGCAATAAATTAACAATTAATGAAACCAGTTTTATGAAAACACGTTTTTAATTTTTCAAGCCTTTCCCGCCAACGTTTTGCCATAAGCAAAGCATGCAACCTATATATTAGATATGAAAATGAAAACAAAAAGCGTACCGTATATATACGGCACGCTTACAAAAAAAAAATAAAAATGAGTCAAAAATGCCGATTTTTTTTCGGCGTCATCAACTCATCAGTATCCCTTGTCCTTTTCTTGGACGGCAAATATTGACGAAAGTATTCATTACAAGTGACGGTTCTCCACCTGAACAACCGTTTTTCATGAAATTTCAAGATTTTTAACGAAAAACGATTGAAAAAAAAAAAAAAAAAAAAAAAAAAAAAAAAAAAAAACCAAAAACGCCAATGTTTTTACGGGGTCGTCAACTCATCAGTATCCCTTGTCTTTTTCTTGGACGGCTAATTTTGACAAAAGTATTCGATATAAGTGACGGTTTTCCACCTGAACAACCGTTTTTCATGAACTTTCAAGATATTTAACTAAAA